>VYXC01011980.1:514020-533829 GCA_013397175.1 Platysteira castanea | reverse complement strand
AGTGACATTAAAGAAGTTTTTAAACAGCCATTCGAAAAACTTTTCCAGATGTCCTGGCATAAGCTCTGCGTTTTGCTGTGTTAGAATTTCTTTAACTTCGAGATACAGTTCTTTTTGTGGTTTCGATAGCCACATATCCCACTGTCCTTCCATGATCCCAGACGGAGCAGCCAAACCAGGAGAACAAGGAGAGAGAGTCAAGGAACTTTACCTTGCTGAGTTTCTCCTGGGTTCTTCGCTGCTCCTCGAAGCTGTTTCAGAGGTTCATGGGCTCGTCCCACGTCCCATCTGGGGTGCCATCTGTTGTGGTCCGGTATTGCCTCTGAGAGCAGCCTCGGCTCATGGAAGAATTAGGGACACGGTGTTTTATAAGGTGTTAATCAGGTCTTTATTTCTGGGGCCCAACCAGCATGGTCGGCCACTCGCACAGACTGACCCCGCTCCCTGGGGAAACCCCCATCGCTCCCCGGGCGGGCCACACAAAACATCCAATCACAAACACAGCTCGAGAACACATGACCTGAGAGCAGGGGTCTGGGAACCCCGTACTCTGCCATGCATCCCCCAGGCTCCCCTCCCACCCTGGGGGAGCGGGGGGGCAGGCCCCCACAATTAAGCTCTTTACAAATAGATCTAATTTTGGTTTTCTTCTAATGTCTCTTTTTCATCTTATTTTCTCTATGACTTCCTCAAAGATTTTCTCCAGTTTGTCAACTCAGAAAATTTTTTTGGTCATTGTATTTCTATTATTGTTCCATTACATTGAATCATTATTTTTACCCCCTCATATTATCCTCACAGATATATTCAGCTGCCTAATTTTTCATCAATATCTACTCTATGGATATGCTTCCTGTATGTAATATTTTTGTTTATGAACATCAGATTTCTGACTCTTATTTCATCTGAAAATGTTCTGTATCACCATACGTCACCAGCCAACAATGTTCACAATTGCCTCTTGCATTATGATTAAATTATTTTCAGTTCTTCAGATGGAAAATAATAGATGTCACACAAACAGCATAAAAAAAAAATTTCTCATTTCCATACATTTGTCTCTAAAACCAGCTCCATAGTAATATTCAAAGTTTGCAATCTTTATCAGAGAATAAAGGTTTGGTGTTTGGGGTTTTTCCTCCAGAAAATGATAAATTATAAAATATTTGCTTTGAGGACTGCCAAAGGAGTGTCTTGTGTGTGTATATATACATACATAAATACGTGTATATGTGTCTCTGTGTGTATATCTAACAAAAGGGAAATGAATGAGCGATGGATATTCTAACATATGAAACAAAAATGCAGAAAACATCCGTTTTTCAGTAGGCAATAAAAGAAAAACAAACATGTGGGTGGTAGGACAGAAATGTTGTTTCACCAATGAGTGCTAGAATACAATTAGGAGAGATGCATGAGGATAGGAAGAAAGCAAATGTCAGCCTAGTCTTCAGAAAGGGCAAGAACAAGGACCTAGGGCACTACCAGCAAGTCAGCTTCACCGTCATTCCTGGAAAGGTGATTGAGGGCCTCATTTTGTAGGGCATCTCTATAAATAGGATGTCAAGAAAGTGAAGTCAGTGTGGATTCAATAAAAGTAAAACCTTCTTGACCAACTCGATTGCCTTCTGTAATGAAACAACTACCTGGATCGATGAGGGGAGAGCAGTGGATATTGTCTATCTCAACTTCAGCAATTTTTTTGTAACTGTCTCTCTCAACATCCTCATAGGAAAACTCAGGAAATGTGGACTTGGTAAGTGGATAGTGAGGTGGACCGATAACTGGCTAAAGAGCAGATCCCAGGGGCTGTGATCAGTGTCACAGGGTCTAGTTGGAGGCCTGTCACTACTGACATCACCCAAGGTTCAGTACTGGGGCCATTATTTTTTAATTTATTCATCAATGACTTGGATGAAAGGGTTAAATGCCTTCTCAGCAAGTTCACTGATGACACAAAGTTGGGAGGAGTGGCTGATGCCCAGATGGCTGTGCAGCCCATCAGAAGGGCCTCAGCAAGTTGGAGAGATGAACAGAAAACTGTCTGAAATTCAACAAAGGCAAATACAGGGTCCTGCACCTGGGGAGGAATAACCCCATGCACCAGCACAGGGTGGGAGCCAACCTGCTGGAAAGCAGCTCTGGGGAGAAGGATCTGGGGGTTCTGGTGGGTAACAAGCTGTCCATGAGCCAGCATTGCTCTTGTGTCCAAGGACAATGATATCCTGAGCTGCATTAGGAAGAACATTGCCAGCACATCAAGGTAGCTGATCCTACACTTTTACTCAGCCTTAGTGAGGCCACATCTGGAGTGCTGTGTCTATTTCTGGGCTCCTCAGTGCCAGAGAGATACGGAGCTCCTGGCACAGGTCCAGTGGACAGCTACAAAGATGATTAAGATCCCCAGCTGAGGAAGCTGGGCCTGTTCAGCCTCAAGCAGAGATGACTGAGAGGAGACCTTATCAAGTCTAAAAGTATCTGAAGGAAGGGTGTCAAGAGGAGTAACCCAGGATCTGCTTGGTGGTTCCAAGCAGTAGGACAAGAGACAGTGGGCAGAAAGTGATACACAGGAAGATCCACTTGAATCTGAGGAAGACCTTTTTCCCTTTGCGAGTCACCGCATATTGGAACGGATTGCTTGGGGACACTGAGGAGTTTCACTCCTGGAGGTGTTCAAGAACTGTCTGAACAAAAGCCTGTTCAATGTTCTCTAGAATCATCCTTCTTGAGTAGGTAGGTTGGACCAGATAACCCAGTGTGGTCCCTTCCAACCTTGCCCATTCAGTAATTCCATAATACCAAACTTTAGGAAGAAACTCATCAGTATTGATGTCATGGATAGCAAAAGACAGAAGAGGGATTTGGACGAGAAAAATATGAATACAGGAGGGTAGAGATTCAAATATCTTTGTAAGAAACCATTGGAAAATCTGTCAAGTCATTCTGCCTACTTGACTACTCTGGACTCCTATAACTGACTACTTGTCAGGAGAGAAATGGCAGGCACAAATGTGTTTTATCTACACAGAAAAAAAATGGAAGGGGAAATTCCCACCTGAGTTACTGCTCATTAAATTTTCTGTATGCCTCTAACTAAGAAAAGAAATCCCATATTCAACTAGGCCTGGAAGAGATAATCAAAGTCTCTAATGACTTTATGTCTTTTTGAAAGGACTACACACACTAGAGATTATATGTTACTTTATATGTGATTTATACTGAGGAGACCTTAGAGAGATTATCAGTAGTCAGCTTTACTCCACAAAAGATTTTCACCAAAAATGGACAGTTTTGCATGTGAAAGTCTTCATAACCTTCTAAAAACTCTTCATGCATTTACACATCAAGTTATTCTACACTTTTTAATAATCAGATCTGTTGAGATATTTACCCAAGCTCCATATTAAAGTGCAATCAGATATTAAGATGAGACTAATTATAGTTTTATGTTTAATGAGTCAATCACAATTGCATTTGTGTAAGTGCCGTCTAAAATACCTCACTTGCATTTTGACAGATATTCATGGAAGCAGATTAAAAAAACAACATTAGAGAGGAAATATTATGTAGCTTATTCATTGAACTCTGAAAGTTAAATAGAAATCACTCGTTAAAATTTTTTTAAAATCTTTTTTAGTTATCTCAGTCCTTGCTATAAATAACCTCAATGTTTCTTTTTTCTGAAGATTATATAAAGATACTTGATTCTTTATCTTATCTTGGTTTGATCTCTATTGATAGGTTAGTCGATATTGATAGAGACTACAAGTAAGTTAACAGCATATTGTCTTCTAAATGCAGATTAGGGTAACTGAAACTATACATGTTTGGATCAAATTCAGAACTGAAAATGGACAAATATATTAAGAGGAAATATTGAAATGGTCTCATCAAATGAACTGTTAACAGTTTTGCATCCTGAGCTTCCCAGTTTCTAAGAATTCTGAAAAGAAATCTGCTTATGATCTGTAAATAAACTAATTATTACATTTCAGATTGAGTGAAATATTTTGTAGAACCCCAAATATCCTCAGATAATTTTCATCTTGTCTCAGGAAAATACATCTTAGACTGTTCCAAAACTTTTACTAATGATTTTTTGTTCAATAACAAAATACAAGAAATGCATTATCTGCACAATTTTCATTAAATATTCTTATGTAGGTAGGTAGGTAGATAGGCAGATAGCTATATATCATATCAAGGCATACCAATAATTAACCATATAGGCTCAGAAGGACTATCCATGACAGGTGTTTGTGCCTAACTTCCCTAACCAGAGCATGATAACAGCTACATGCTGTTCAGACAGTATAACCAGGAGTTGTAACAAAGAGTTCAGCTCTGGCCTGTAGGGATATTTCCAAGGAGGCAAAACTGTCTTAAGTCTCATATTCCTCAATTATTTAAGCCTCCCACATTAGGAGTCCTCATTTAATCGAAACCTACCTGTATTGGCTTTGTCTGAGGCAGAGTTAATTTTCTTCAAAGTATCTGTGTTCTGGGTTGACCTTGGCATGGGTTGATTCTTAAGTCCAATATCACATTGTGGTAGGGAGACAGAAGACAGAATTTAAAGTGTTAAAATACATATAAGGTGTATTTGACATCCAAAACTCTTAAAATGTCTTCTATAATTGCAACATTCAGGAAAAAAAAAAAAAGGAAAAAGGAAACTAAAGGTAGTATCCTTCTGTTTCCAGTGAAAACTAGATTGTTAGGGTAGTATGTGATAAACTATGTCTTTTGCAATTCCTGTAAATTTTTTTTGAATTGTATTATTTGGATGTAAGCCATAGTGAGATATGGGGTAATACCATAAAACGTCATCTATTTTAGGCTTGAATTTGTCTGTGTCATGAGTTAGCACAGCTTGGAGTTTTAGTTAAGAAAAAAAAATTCCACCAGCCACGGAAGTGATATTTTTTGCAAGGGGCCATTGTAACTTCCTCCAGACCTGATAGAACTAATCAATTGGCTAATTTGAATATTGACAACTCTGTTAAGCCACTTGAGAAGCTGGACACACAGCTCTGTAAAAAACACATTTAAAGACCAACAAGCTCAGGAATCGCTCTCCTACTTATGGCTTTTGGGCAGGTAACTGGGGGCTTGCGTGGCCCAGCGTGGGCCGGGCTGGGCCTGCCCGTGGGGCCCCGTGGGGCCGGGGCCACAGCCTGCAGCTCCATGCGGGCTGGGATGGCTCCCCCACTCCAGCCCAGCCGCCGTTTGGCAGAAATCATGTGCCCACCAGGGAAAGATAAGTTCCCGCTGCACGGCCCAGGCACAGATAAGATTAACCCCTTCAGCACTGTAAGTTCCCCAGACACCAATCCTCTCCCAGGTCAGAGGAAGGGGAAAGGCAAAGGCACGTGAAAAAAGACACCATGATAGAGACACCAAAGTCAGTGAAGAAGAAAGAGCTGAAGCCAGGGGGAGGAGATGGAGGAGATGCTTCAAACCTAGAAGCTGAAATTCTTCTGTAAGCTATGGTAATGGACTATGATATATCAGAGAACCCCTTGTAATTTCATGAAAGCATGGGGCGGGTGGAGTGTTCAAACTGCAGCCATGAGCAAAGGTGCCTGTGCTGAAATAAGTAAATGTTGAAGTTGCTGTGATCTAATGAGATGCCTGAACAGAAAGAGATAGTGATGAAGTGAAGACCCTTGCTCCCAGGGAAGAAGACCTTTGTTCCCAGAGATGAAGAGAACCTTTGCTCTTGAACAACTCATCCTTAAAATAGTACCCCATTAACTAACACTGAACCCTCAAAAACAGTTGGGGGGAAAGCTGTAAGTCGAGGGAAGGGACTTTTCACATGCCAACAGAAAATCACTCTGGGCGGCTGCTGCTCTGTGACATTGAAGCCACGAGAAGACTGTTTCTTGTGGAGAAATCACTATAGCAAGGCAAGAGAGACTCCTCTCCCTAAGTGCCCTGATGAAAGACTATTAAAGAGGTGGTAAACTGGCTGAAATAACCCCAAGTTTGTGCCTTTATGTTGTAAGTGGGAGGAGGATGGGGGGATGAGAAGTGTTCTGGAGGTTTATTCTGACCCTTATTATTCCTTTTTTTTTTAGTTGTGAATAAAATTCTTTATATTCTTTAAAATTTGGATCCTGCTTTGCATTCCTCCTAATTCTTATCCCAGAGAAGGTAAAAGATGAGAACAAAACCACTACAATCTGGAATAATGAAGGCAAAACACAATTTCTAATCAGCCTACTGTAACTGACTATTTTCCAAATGATAAGCATAAATGAAAAAGAAAAAAATCAAACATAGTGGAAAATACCTAAATTAAAGAGAAGCTTTTCTTAATAGTACAATTAAAAATTTTGGTCCAGACAGGGGAGTAGAAGATGAGGGAAGGTTTCAGACTGAGAGGAACATCCTAAGTAAAGATGACTTCCTCAACGCCTGATTGCATACCTGTCTGAACTTTAATATTCCTCTTAAATCAGCAGAAATTAAATTATTCTACTCAGTAGGTTTTTGGCTGGATTCAAATATGAAAGTTCATTAAGGAAAAATAGTCATAAGCAAAACTAGTCTGGGAACAGCTCTATAAGGTTCATTAGTGTTAAAAGAGTACGAGGAATGCTAGGTATTTAATATAGCTTAAGGGAGTGCCACAGTAGCTAATTAACATGAAGTATATATTTGGGTGCACATCTAAATGTGTTAAGATTCATTACCTTATGCAGAAAGTCATATATTTAACACCTTATTTAACAAGCTTTGGACAAAGATTCTTTAAAATAAATGCTGAATCTGTACCTGTAGCACCCTTTTTTGTTACTTTACTTGGGGGGGTTTGTTCAGTGAAGATAGATTCTGCAAAGTATTGTTGCAGAATCTTGCAATCTCAGTAAGGTTAATCTTGCATAATGAACTGCTGTAGAGCAAGACTTCCCATGCAAAAGGTGTCATGTTTACTTTCTGTCCCTTATCTCTCAATACCATCACGACATCATGGAAGATAAATCTTGTGGAAGCCTTATGAGCATGGAGAGTTAGATCGGGATTGTTAAATCTATTTGTTCCAGGAAACTGTACATGAGTGCCAAAAAAACACAGAGGAACTAGTTTATTCCGAAATCAGCTTAAATCATAGGACAGCAGACTTGCTATGCCCACACTTGGCCTTTAGTCCTGGCTGTCAGCCATATAATGCCTCTCTAAACCTAAGACACAAACAATGTTTCTTGAGTAGGGATTTTTATTCTCTCATTTTGAAGTATCTAGGATAGTGAGGGATTGTTTTACAGTATACCAGAGATGTAATTCTCATACTACAAAACTGAGGTTACCTTCTGCAAGACTGGAGTGTGACTTGAGTATATAAAAGATTGTTTGAAAATGCCAAGGTGCCTGGGACAGACGAGGAATCACATTTGGTACAGCCTCAGTTATAATATCTCTCAGAAGTGATCCCTACAGTGAAAAGCCCCTGAAGCACATTTGGCCATTATGTTGGACAGACGATTTTTGGAACAGCACAAGGCAGAGGCAGGCAGTGAGCAGGAAGCAAATTGTAAGGAAGGAGTTCATCACTCAAATGTGCTTCCCCAGCCTTTTTTTATTTAGCAGAGTAAACATATTTACTCTACATTTTTAAAAGTCTTGTGCATAAAAGTGTTCAAAAAACATTGCATAGGATATTCTTAAGCGCTGATATTTTTATCATTTTTGTAGAGGAAACAAAACAAAAAGGCATCCAATAGAAAAATGAAAATTTAACAGCATTTTTTTGAAAGCCACTGAGTCATTTCTTTTTGCAGTGGGTGAAATATTACAGCACAGAAGGCTGTAAATCTTAGCCTGGAATAGTTTTCTGCTATGTATTCTGCATACACTGTTCTGGCAGGTCTATTTTGGTTCCTTCAAAATAAACATCTCTGAATTTAAAAAACAAAATAATGAAATAATTATATTAATTACAATTTCAAACTTCAATGGAATTGTAAGAAAAACAAACTAAAAACTTTAGAATTAGAAATGAAACACTTTGAGAACAGCAAATATAAAACAAATATACAAATGAAACATTTAGACTTAACCTGTAGTGAAATATTATTTGAGATCTTAATTTCTACATTTTTTTAAATAAAGCATCTCTCAAATTAGGAGCTCAGTGAAGAAAAGATTGCTTCAACTCCACGTGCCCATATCAAACAAGGAAGATGGCTGAGCATGAATTCCCGATGGGCATGTGCAGAAATAGGCATATACAACACAGACCTACAAAAATACATAGCTGGTCACAGCAGTCTCAGACAGCTACACAGATGGTTCACATGAACAGAGCACGAACTGATGCCTTTTCCTGGGCTTACAATTGAAAGCCAAACACGGTTAGAGGGGCAAAAGGGATTTTACCTCGGTGTTTATTAAGGATCCTTATGCGATGCACGGAATGTACGTTGGAGGGTGCACATCAGAGAATGCACGGAGAATGCACACATGTGATGATTTCTGTATACAATTTAGACCTTACATATTAGCATATCTACCATAGATTCCCCAATGGGAGGCTCAAGAGAAACCCCCTATTGAGGAATGTCCCCCCCTGGATGGATTTATCTTAGTTTACAGAATGTGTTCTGGAGAGGACCTCGGGTCTGGGACGTTCTGACGCCCTAACTACGAAGTTTCCAAGATGTTTACTCTCTTGGCTTAATGGAACTTTGGGTCTAAGCTAGTTATCAAACCTAGGGAATTACAAATATGTGGGCTAAAAGCACTTGGGATACATAAAAGCTGCATAAAAGTGTATATGAAGGGGGATATGAGAGGAGTATATGGAAAAACAAAAATCATTATGGTATCAAAACAATCTCTTCCTTCTCCCCTATGTGACTCATCAGGATAAAGGCCAGTTAGTGAAAAATATGTATATATAGAGTGTGCAACATGGATCCCCCTAGCTCAGACACAGTAGTTGCTCCAGCTTCCCAGTCTCCCCAGCTGCTGGAATGTGCACTGTGCCCCTGTGCTGCAGCCCCACTCCAGTTTCTGGTACAGGCCCCCTGGTACCCACTCACTAACACACAAACAAACACAAATATGTACACTTTGGATCCCTCCAGAACTTGGGTCTCACACACAATCCATCCATGCACTGGTTCTGGATCTTTGCTCTTTCACAGTTGCCTCAGGCACAGATGGACAGACACACAGACACATCTCAGCTGACCTCTGGGCCATGGCAGTGTTTGTCTCTCCAGCTAAGTTATTCGGCTTCCCCTGCCTGCCCTGTACCATTGCACTCCTCTGTGTGTAGGGAGACAACCTTTTTATTGCATAACCAAGAATTTTTCTTGATTCACTTTCTTTAGCCACAAATCTTCCTCTTCCTTTTCTTTTATATTAACAATACTAGTTATAAATGACATGTCAATGTTTTGATGCAGTTAAAACAGCAGCCAATAATTTTTGCTAGGACAAAGAGTCTATCTTATTGGATTAGTTTGAACTTTACTGATACTTAAATAATGTCATGCTATATTTCAAATTAAAGAGGACATTAGTTTATGCAACATTAAAACAGAGAGTTGCTGTATGTGCAATTATTGCAAAAAAATTAATATGACTTTTAGGGAATTACAGGTTAATACTGAAGTTTAAAAAATTGCTTAGAACTGGTATAAGTTATCAGACATCAGTTCTTGCAAAAATTGTGTTAGGGAAGTTCAGTTTATTTTGCACTCTTAATTAGACCATATTGTCTAGACAAGACCATCAAAAGAAAGATGACGCATAAGAAGACTACATTCTGGAAAGCTAAAAAAAAATACTGTTCTTTGAAATGAATTTCTCTGTGAAATAGAAGAAAAGTATTTTAATGACTATACGGATGATTCACTGTGGAATATCATGAAAAATTTCAGAGAACAGCAGCCTAGTTAAGCCTCTTTTGTGCTGACTCATGGGGTACTCTACAGCTTTTGTTCCTGTGAAAAGGAAAAGAACAACCTACAGCTCTCAAATGAACACACATAAATTCCAAGTAAATAGAAACAGTCACTAAAGGAGGAAGGAATACACAGGACACTACTGCAAATGAAATGTGTGACAATAGAGCAGATGTTGATGCATAGAATATCTAGAAGACAACAGAGGTGACATAATTTATGGTAACAAGGGTGTTTGCATAATTCTGTTTCTTCCTAAAGTGAAGCGGTATCGCAACACTGATGTGAAATATGTGTCATTGCAATTTTATTATAGAGGGAGAGTGGTGACTAACTTGGAAGAGAGGGCAGGCTGTAGAATTCTTGAAACGGCTAATGGAATATCTCTAGGATATTTCTCATGAAAGGAGAAGTCAGCCTGATGCTAGAACTTTCGTACCTGCTGCTCTACTGAGGCAGCAACTCTCATGGCACAAAATTGCAACTCATATAGTTGGAATGAGTGAGTCTGCAGTCTCCTTAAGTCAAACAAATGCCATTTTTTGAGTCTCCCATTTCTCCAGCCTACGAGAATACAAACTTCTATCTAAGTAGCTGCTGGTTCACAGTAACTTCTCTAGAAAAACTCAGTCATTGCAAGCATAGGTGGGTGTCCTCTTTTGTTTCCCATGAGTAAAGATTGAGATAGCAAGCAACTTTGACCTCAACAAACTGCAAATCTGCTTCTGTTCATACACAAAAACATACCCAAAGAAGAAAGAGTAAGGTGGTTACAGACCTTCCTCCAAATGAGAGTGACCAACTCTGATTTGTCTCTGTCCTTGCCCTATTACCTCTCTCTCTCTCCCTCCATTCTACTAAGTAGTTATACATGCACCAACTGAAGTACAGCATCTTCAGTATCTTGCAGCATACCAAAAATGTTAAAAGAGAAGAGATGATGGTTACAAAGAATGTCTGGAACGCCACTGGAGGTAGCTTACCAAGGGTTACTAGTCATGAACTTTCTAGGGCATGAATCATATGACAGTGGACTTCAATGGGTGGTTATTTTTTCCACAGTCAACTAAGGTAATGAAGAAAAATCTTAGTACTAAGAATTTTGTAAAACAATTGCTGCTCCAATAGAAAAATCAAGAGATCTGGCATATATTCGGGATATTTTCATAGGCCTGCTTCTCTGAACATCAGGAAAATTATTCCACAGTCTGTTTCACTGGCTAATGTTATCATTGGCACCACAAAAAGACCCTGTGTATGCTATTACATCCTGCATACAGCTGGTGTTGAATGGCATCCACAGCAGCAAGCCCTCTAAAGATGTAGCTCCTGAACAGCTATGCAGGAAAAGAAGCACCTGCTAAAGGTATCAAGGCAGAAAAGACTGGATCAGACTTTTGAAACATAATAGCCATTTCATTATTATATTAATATTAGTAATTTAGAACTATATCTTCCTGTATGTGAGGTTTTGTTGTTCTTACCTTTACTCGCTATTATTATTTGGTAATTTTAAAAGCTGCTTGGTAATTTGGGTCTTCATCTCATGGGCACAGAGCTATGTAGGCTCCTGTTCTCTTTCCCTCTTTGCACCTTTTAGGACAAAAGCAGAGACTGTTGTTTGCTTCTTAACTGAATTTTTCTTTGAGCACTCTGCTTTATTTCCACCTTGGCATTGTCTGAACAGAAATGCTTTCTGAAGTTTCAGAGTATTTTTAATTTTCTCCAGAAAGTAAACTCTCTAGCTTTAAATTTCCCTGCATGACCAGTAGACATCTCTGAGAGAAGACAAGGCTTTTAGTGTGGGGGACTGGTCTGGTTTTATAGCTGCTAATAAACATAAAACATAAAATATCTGAATGATCTTGCAGATAAATGTACCAGATACACAGTGATGCATATCCAAGGTGATGGTCTAATTTATATGATATGCTCTGTAGTGTTTAGGTGTAAGTTATGCTGAGCAACAAACTCAGCACTTTGAAATGTAATGCTGGGTTTTTTTTGTTTTGTTTTTTTTTTTGTTTTCATATAAATTTTGCAGTGATGTTGCTTCTTGATCTATTTTGTCATGCTTCCTTCACAATGGTTACACATAATTTCCCAAATAATTTTCACTGGGAAGTCCAGGTGCACGTCTTGTGGTCAGTGTTGGTATTGATGTTGGAGGAGCTTTGACAATATGTTTCCAGCTGGTTCAGAGATTCTGCACAAATCAGGCAAGTCAGGTACATCAAAAATGCTGAAGTGGCATAGGGGTGCTAATTACCAGGTTTTACATGGGTATGGTTTACTACATGCCATATTTGATGGGATGTCGTGTTGCCTTGAGTTTTCTTTCAAGATGCATTAAGATTTGACCATGACTTTCCAGCCCCAACACCCAGATAAATGTTTCAGTCTAGGCAAGGCTTAGCAAAATCCTGCAAGGATACCCAAAATGCATACTAATCTTCCTGTGGCCAGAATTAAAACCACAGCTTAATCAGGTTTTCTTGATTTTAGGCAATTTTTCCCCCCCTTTTCTTATTTAGACACTGAATCCAGTAAAATGCAATATGAAACCTTACTCTACTTTCTTACCTTTCCAATATCAGTTATTGTAAGGCTTTGCCAGCCATAGGAATTACTTCAGGTCGTTACACCTCTATGTTACATATGCTATAAATATTTCCTCAGTTCTATAAATTAATAAATGTAAACTAGAGAAATACTTATAAATTCTGATTTATAAATATCATAATTGTTCTGTCATATAAATCAATGTAACCCTGTCAAATTTTATTGTGTTTTTTTCAGTTAGTACTTAGAGATAAACTTAATCTACTTCATTGTTAAAAGACGAAACCTTAAGTAGTAGGAATGAACTCCAGGTTCTTCTTGCTCATCCAGATGAATAATTACATTGTGATCTTGAAAGCATTTGATATCTTATAACTGGGAGTAAGAATGTGTAGGGTATCAACCGAAATTAGGAAGAGTATGATACTTCTGCTTTATGATTCTGGTTCTTCAGCAAAGACTGTAAAATAACTTTTAGGCAAGTAAAATACAAGGTTTATGATTCATTAAAACTATTTCAGGGATTTTTAGCTCACTGTTAAGTCTTTAAATCTGCCAGACTAATAAAGGTTTTTAAAATTCTGCAATTGTATGTGAATATATGCATACATGCAAATATCTCTCTCTCTCTTGTTATATATATACACGTATACACGTAAATCAGAGGGACCAGCCAAAAGAAAAAAGAGAGAAAAATATTTGTATGTCAATTCATGGATGCACAAAGGAAAATAGACTTTTGTTACATGCAGTGAGTGAAAAAAAACGGACCAAACAAACATGGAAGAAATAATGTGTTCTTTTATTATATCCTCTCTGCAGCAGGCTGTCTTTTAAGTATGCATTATGCTGGGAACTAAGTTTCCTTTCTCATCTTTACAATACTTATGTGTTTCTACATGTAATGTTCTTCCCCCTCCCTACATCAAAAATATTTGTGATAAAATCAATTTCTTAGGAAGTTTTGTGATTGACAAATTTATTTTTATTCCAAATAAGAAGAAAAAGAAGCTTGAAATGTCCCCCACAGAGAGCTGCTTAGAAATTTCACAGTTTATTTTCCTTTGCAGGCAAAATACTTTGAACATACCAGTTCTGAAGTGTCAGGATATTGCAGAAATGTGAAGAAGAATGGAGGAAAAAAGCTGCTCTGTTTTTGCTTCCTAGTCTTGTATAATATGCCAGTATTTTGTTGTGTGCTGTTAAAAAAATAAAAGACACAGGAAGTATTTTGGGATATAGACTGAGCACTAAATAGCAAACACTGAGATTCTTCAGTCATCTGAAGGCTTTGCAATGAAGTTTAAATAAAGTTCTGTCAGAACAATGCCTCCTGTCTCTGTATAGACACAGGTACTTCAAGTGGAGTCCTGTTGTGTAACTTAATTAGGCTTATTTATGCACAGTCTCAAACTTCCAACACTTTTCAGTAGTCCTGCATCAGCTTTTCAGTTTAGAGATTCCATTTCATCCTCCAATACGTTAACCACAAAAGTTGTATCAAGATTCACAGGATGGAAATTATGGCATTAGGGTCAAAAAGGGTTACCCAGCCTCAGAGGAAATAGCCTACAACTCCTGATTTTCCTGTTACAAAGACAGTGTTTCATAGATGTATTTTTGGTTTTACTAATTTTAAGAAATACTGTATTCTAACAGATTTTACCAATGAAAACTGCCTTTTCAGGAAAATCTCTACAGATTTGCTAATTAACAGATTAATGTAGCCGGTAACTATGACTACATCGGTTTCTGAAAATCTTTTTGCTCAAGTTCCCTCAAAGGATGTCAGTATCAAACATATGTGACCATATTTTCAGCAGATCTCTTTTCACACTATTTTTGTTTCCCCGGACATACGGGAGATGAAAGAATGGACAGCTTTTCCTACATGGACATCCTCAGGTAACATCTCACTTTAAGACCTGAAACAAAAAAGGAAAATAAATTTATAATACTAGTAATTATACTGGCAGGTCAGGAAAACCTTCAAGTATTTCACATCAGATGTTCTTCCCACAGCAATTCTTGTTAGCATAATTTATGCTCGTTTTGATGCACAAAAAAGAGAAAACTAAAAAGAGTAGATTGTGCAGATTGGAAGCAGAAGGTTTCTAGGGAATCTTTACATGTTGATCTGATATATATTGAATTTGCTGTAATTTGAGGAATGATCTTAGGTGTTTGCATTTTTGCTCTGGGGGATTTTGATTAGATATTGTAAGAAATTAATTAACTTTTACATTACAGGCTCATCTAGCAGATTGTAATTTAAAATATGTACTTAGGACATGAACTAAGACAAAAATAAATTAACGTCATTATTTCACTTCCACTGGAGTCATCTGTGGGTCAAGGTCACAGAGTCTGATACTAAAATTATTTTTGTAGATGACAAAAATAATAAACAGACCCATTCAAATCACCACCATTATTTGTAATATGTCAACAGCCCTTGAGCACAATTTTCTTCCACTTTTGGAGATATAATAATGTGATTCGCAGTTTGCTAATCTGGATAAGATCTTCTGCTGTGAAAATCTGAATTCTCTTATGATTTTTGAAAGGCACTGCCTCTCCTCCTCTATAGAAGAGAGCAGATATCATCAAGTAGTTTGGTACCCAGCTGGGAGTAGCAGTGTTGTCCTTTCAAAAATTCTTCACTAGTCAGTGCAGAGGGGTGGGAGTACCTGAGACCATGGAGCCTGTAAGTTTTCAGGATGTCTCATAGACTACTGTGAACCAGAGTGGGGAACACAGTTGCTATGATTTAACCCTGGTAGGTTGTTCAGCCCCACACAGCTGACAGCTTACTTTCCCACAGAGGGATCACGGAGAGAACTGCAAGGGTAAAAAGTGAGAAATTTCATGGGTTGAGATCATAGTTTAGTAGACATGAAATCTACTGTTGTACTGGTGTCAGCTGGGATAGAGTTAATTTTGTTCTGAGTAGCTGGAACAGTGCTGTGGTTTTGATTGAGGCTGAGAATAACGTGGAAAGTACATTGATGTTTAATGGTTGCTGAGCAATGCTTCCACTAAGGCAATGTCTCTTCTGTCTCTTATGCTCTCCTAGTCAGTGAGGATACTGGAGGGAAAAGAGGTGCCCAAGAAGTTGGGAGGGGACACAGACAGAAGGCCCAATCCAGCCAAAGGGATATTCCATACTCTATGGCATCATGCTCAGAATATAAACTGGGGGCAAGGCGGGATAGGGGATGTTGCTCAGCAATTGGCTGGGCATCAGTCAGCTGGTGGTGAGAAACTGCACTGTACATCACTGTTAGGGAAACTTTCCTGCCTGACCATACAGGAGTCATTGTGGCAATCACACTGGCACCACCTGAGACAGGGCCGATGTCCCTTCACAGGGAGCAGGTCCAGTGAGCTGAGAAGTGCCCTACTCAACTCCTTATACACACTGCATGCACTGTCTTCTTAAGTAGCTTGAACCCAGGTTTCACAGAACAGAATCTCAGAAATCTGGATCCTTAAAATAATTTAACCATTATTCAAAAAGAGAATAACAGCTCGAACTGGTGCCTTGGAGGAGAGACCCTAAACAAAAGACTCCCTGGGCTGTTATACCCTCACAGTCTGTGTGTAGTAAAGTCTGGGGTCTTCCAACTAAGTCCTCGGCTACTGCTGTGTCTGCCTCTGATTGTTCATCTCCACAAGTCCTTGTGCTCTTTATAGTGCAAAGTGTTGGCCCCAGCTCATGGCCTCATCTCAGGCTCCAGGCACCTAGAGCTCAACCTGCAGCTTGCACAGCAGCTGCACACTGAGCTACCAGCACTAAATGTATTTCTCAATATTCAGTAGCTTTTTATATTCTAATTCTATTATTATTAGTATTTTTTTTCCTTTTCTGTCTCATTAAACTGATTTTGAGTCCATGAATTTTGCTTTTTGTCCAATTCTCTCTCCCATCCCACAAGGGGAGGGGAGTAAGCAAACATCTGTGTGGTATTTAGGTGCCTGCTGGATTAAAACAGAACCGTAAATCGCAGATTTTTTTTTTAGTTTTACCTTTAGGCACTATAAACCCATGTATTTTTTGGAAGTCATTTAACACTATTATAGTTAGGGAAGACAATGCTCAAATTCATACAAGACAGCATTGCCTGCTTGTAGCATTGAAAGAAAATTATCGTGACTGCACTATATTAAACTCTTACTAAAAAAACCTCTTGCAGTTCTTGATTTATTGTCATGCTTCTCAATACATGGAGCATTGTTTTCTCTTCATAGAATCATAGAATCATTTAGGTTGGAAAAGACCTATAAGATCATCAAGTCCAACTGCTAACCCAACACTGCTACATCCACCAATAAATCATGTCCCTAAGCGCTGCAGCTACTCATGTTTTAAACAACTCCAGGAATACTGAGTCTACCACTTCCCTGGGCAGCCTGATCAATGCTTGACTACATTTTAGTGAAGAATTTTTTTCCTAATATCCAATCTAAACCTCCCCTAGTGCAACTTGAGGCCATTTCTTCTTGTTCTGTCAGTTGTTACCTTGGAGAGGCGACCAACTCCCATCTCACTATGGCTGTAGAGAGGAGTAAGGTCTCCCCTCAGCCTCCTTTTCTCCAGGCTAAACACCTCCAGCTCCCTCAGCTGCTCCTCATCAGACTTGTTCTCCAGACCCTTCACCAGCTCCCTTGCCCTTCTCTGGACTTGCTCCAGCATCTCTATGTCTTTGCTGTAATGAGATGTTGGAGTGCAGGCCCCTGCGGTGAGGGGCCCAAAACTAAATACCGTATTCACGAGGAAACCTCACCAGGGCCAAGAACAAAGGAACAGAAACTTCCCTAGTCCTGCTGGCCTTTTGTGTGCTCCTATGCAGTATTTCTAGTTCAACATCTCTTTTGGCAGACAGGCTTTACATTCTGTCACACTATAGATTAAAAAAATTATCTTTTTCTTTCTCTCTTTCTATATTTTGAATACTTGGCATAATTAAATTCTTGAATATTTCAGATTTAACTTTTAAAATCTGTTCTTTTTTAGCCTAAGATTCCTTATATCTGATGTCATGATTACAACCTTCAAGATTTTAAATTGGATTTCCGGAACATGCTAATTTCAGAGTTATTTCAGAATTTCTTCCACGTGGAAATCTGTGTTCTCCCACGTGACTTCTGCCAACCTTAGCTAACTATGCTGTAATGATATTTTAATGAAGACAGAGATTTTTAATTGAGCACCTAGTTCCCAAAATGTGTCTGATTTTCAAAAAATGGGTGATATTTTGACTGGTTTTGAAGATGTACTTGTCTAAAAGTGGCTGTAGAAAATGCAGACTGAGTAATTTGCATAGTTTTTTATGATACATATTCTTCTAATAATATTGAATTTTTTGTAGTTTCATGTTCTTTAGAAAAGTCAATCCAAACCTGAATTGATCAACTACCTCCTCTACTCTACTCTATTCTATCCCAATCATGTTTACAGGATGTTTTAGGGTCTAAAAAAATCCCTAAAACCCAAAATGGTACTGAGAACAATTTTCTTCAAGATAGAGAAACTGATATAATGTCAGGGGTTTATAACAGACTGGTAGATTATGCAAAGTATTGTACTTGCAAATCTGCAAAAAGTCATGATGCAGATGTAGCTAAATCATCTTATGTCTATGAATTTTTAGGCTTCTTACATATGACATCTATAGTTGTGTGAATTTCATACTTCAAGTTTCTTTTCTTGATAAAATAGGATTGCTGTAAGTTTGATTTAAAGACATAAACCAGATTAAGTTCTCACAGACAGACAATAGCTTTATTAGACCAATTTGATTTAACAAAGAGTTGAATTTTCCATAGATAAAATTTTTTCTGTGCAGGAAACAGAAAAATCTGCTTTCAAAACCAAATATATGTGCTGCCACTAGGAGTTTATGTTTAGCTTGGTTATTTGACTTGGAAGTGTTGTGGTTTAACCCCAGCCAGCAACTAAGTACCACACTGCTGCTCACTCACTCCCTGCCTCCTCCTGTGGGATGGGAAAGAGAACCAGAAAACAAGTAAAAACTGGTAGTTTGTGATACAAACAGCTTAATAACTGAAAGAAAGTAAAATGTAATAATCCTAAAAACATCGATCATAGTCATCATAATCATGAGAGAGAGAGAGAGGAATAAAACTGAGGAACATTAAGTGATGCACAATAAAATTGCTCACCAGGAGCTGACTTCTTGTCACTTCAAGCACTTCCTCCTGTCTTCTTGTGCACCTGCTCACTGGCAGAGTATGGGAACCTGAAAAGTCCTTGACTTGGAGTAAGCACTACTTAGAAATAGCTAAAATGGTTGTGCTATCTGCACTATTCTTACAGTAAAACCAAAACACAGGACTATACCAACTACCAAGAATAAAACTAACTATCCCAGCTAAAACCAGGACAGAAAGCAGAGATGATAAAAAAAGGTACAGAAAAGAGAAGGGGCTATACACTATAAAGATAAATCAGATCTATAGAAACAAACGTGGGTGCATGTCCTGGAAGTAAAAGCCAAAAAGTGTTTCATTGCAAAAAGAGAATGAAAATAATTTATTATTAATAAGCAAGTTTGAGACATAACCATTATGTAAATAACTCTTCTGATAGACGTTATTGGTTTCATAGATTAAAATGTTTGCTGTGTAAATGTGCAAATGAAGTGATATGAATAACCTTAAACTTTAGGGATTCTTACAAACTCTGAGCAAAATATTTTGTTTCTGAGTTTGTACATTCTCCAAGAAAAATGCTTCAATTAAAATACTGGAAGCCCCAAACTCCACGAATTTTAAAGGCATAAAGCTGTAATATCTTACACATTCACATAAAGACATAAAGAGTGTGAAATACCCATGTGGAGAATATAAACAGGAGCAAATATATTTCAAATATAACAATTAAATGATAGGCATATATTTGACTGCAGGAGACATGCAGTAGAAGGTAACAAATTATAATAGCAACTTTAAATGCTAATGGTTTGTCACTGGTTTGTATATGTTATAAGAAAAAAGAAATTTCTAAGTGTGTAATTCCTAGGAAACTCTTCAGACAAAACTCCAGGAAGTGACTTCAGCAAATTTTAATGAGCTATAAAAACAGATACCCTGTAGTAACTAATTTGTAGGAAAGATTCTTTTAATGAAATATATCTCTTTCTTCATTTAAAATGAAATTTCTATTGCACTACCATTAATAACAGAATCTCACAACTGTTTAGTGAAAAAGTTTTGACATTGTATAGACTACAATTTTTAATGAAGGACTTTGTCAGTGTAAAATTTTATTTCATCAAAGTGCAACTAAATATATATATATATA
>VYXC01011980.1:471587-508361 GCA_013397175.1 Platysteira castanea | reverse complement strand
TTTTTTTTAAATCAGTTGAGGTAATTTTTCTTTATTGCTTTTTCGTTTGTACTTACATCTTTCTAATATATCAGTGTCATTAACTCATCCTTTTTCTACTCTTCTTTCTTCTTTGTAATACTCTTTTACTTGTACAGCAGTTTACAATATATGAAACACGTTGTTGGAAAGTGTTCTTTCTCTCTGATTAGTTTGTATCAGGCAATAACAGCAGTTATTGATGCTGATGTGCAAACAAATGGTGATACTCTATAAAAATCAAATAAACACTAAGTGGAAAGCCAAAATTCTTCAGTGGAGGAGAGGTATGCAACGTACTTTTTTCAGAATGAGAAAAATCCCTTTCCAAGTATTCTTTGCATACTTTTTTAGTAATTGGGAAGTGATCCATTATTTAATTTTGGTATAAAAATTAAAAGAAAATGAAAAAAAGGTCAAACTGCAGTGTGCTATATCTTAGTCAATGTCCCTGATCTTTAGAAAATCATGCACTGTTGTACATTTCCAGTAAAATTTACCATTTTCAGTACTATTCTTAGTCACTGCAGAAAACAAAAAAGTTTTGAATCTTAATATATAAAAGAACCTTCCCATATTGATACTTGTGTGGTCAACGTATATAATTTATTGGATGTAAGATCTATCCAGTCTGGTAAGTGGATACACTATGTCATATCGGCTCAAGAAATTTCACAAAATAATGATGAGAGATGTCAAGTAGGGCAATATATAACACAAACAGGAAATTATAACATCACGGTTTCTTTCTGATTTTCTGAATACAAAGAGAGAAAAATAAGTTAGTAAATTTATTCCTGAGCTAATCAAAAATCAGAAAGGAGAAAAGTTTGAAAATTATGAAGTCTTTTGAAATGGACCTTTTGGTCTTTTGATTGAAATTCCAAAAAAATGTTAATCACAGTCCCCAAAAGCTTCTAAGAAACAGAGTAGATTAGTGAGACAAACTGCAGAATTCATTGAATATATTATGGGTATATTAAACAAGGTAGCATCAGTAATCACAGTTATTCAAGTTTGCCACCTGCCTAGTGATTAGCTTCCTATGAGCCTCATCATAGTAATGTTTTAATAAGGGGTTTGGATGAAAGTGAAGTAGTGGCTTCACAGCTTTTTATGGGAATTCTTTTCCTACTGATAGCGTGTAGCATGGAAGAAATGAAATGGATGCAACAATATTACGGATTTTTTTCCATTGCAGCTGTGCTACGGGTTATTTCACTGGGGTGAAGCTACTGCAGGCCTCCCAGCTGGAGGTCTATCTTCTGTAAAGAATCTAATGTAGTCTTACAGTGGATGTGTAGACACCTAGACTAGGAGAATTGCATCCCATTTTTGGTCCCCCTAAGTAATGTCTCTGGATAGGGTTTTTTCCAAACCAGAAATAAAATTGTTGAGTGTTGATGAATTTGATGAAATGTAATTAGCTCACTGTTTTTGCAGCTGAGTGTTTTAATGAACCCCTTGTCTCTTAACAACTTCAAATAAAATTCAGCTCCCATGAGGAGGTTCTCAAAATCCATATATACCCATTTATCACAACCAGGTTCTAGTGTTGAGGTCTCTGTGCTTCCCCATAGAAGACACTCTATGCCACAAGCAGTACGTCCTGACAAGACTCATAGACTTAGTAGCTAAAATCTCTTTTTCTGCAGATCTCTACAGGCTCTCAGGACCATAATATACCCCATAATGTATTCCTGCCAGGCCTGCAATAATTCACTTGTCATAATACACCAAGAATACAAGTCAACAAAAGCAGATTTGTGTTTCATCTTACATTTTGATCTCTGAAGATATGCTTAAGGAAAACAAATTGAAATGCAAGGCACTTTTTTTGGACTCCGTTTGTGGTTTATTATTACAATGAGCTAAACAGGCCTAGCAGAAACATTTGATCTACAGAGAACAATCTTTCATGTGAACTAAAATACTGCTTCCACTGTTTAAAAGCATGAACAAAGATCAGGACAGTTCCGAGGGGTGGCAGAGGGATAGTGTGGACCTCAAAGTGTCATCAAAACTCTTTACAGGAGCAATAGAAAAGCAAAACAACACTGTTCTCTCTATTACAACCCAAACCTCTATACTATTCTTGAAAACTAAGAAACATACTCAGTATTCTATAACTGGCTTAAAAGAAAACCCAACCAAATCCAACAACTTGCTGAGTTTTTAATATGACTTTTTTTTCCACATGAAGTAATTACAAGGTAGGAAAAAAAAAGGCAGTAATCTTCAGAGAAGAAGAATACAAGTGGGAATTAAGACTTTGCTGCAGCAGATCTCGATGATTCACTGCTGATGTATTGAAGTAAGCAGTAAAAAAGAAAAAGCTTCTGAAATTATGTCATCAGTATTAAAATATGAAACAGTTGACTTTATTTTACTGTTTGTGAACATTAGAAACACAAGATTTGACTGGTCTCACTAGGCAGTTTTTTTGAGGTTTTTGATGGTTTCGATTAATGGTTTTTTTAAGGTTAGAATTTACTTTCCAATCTATAAGTAATTTTTAATGCTTTCTTTACAGTGCAACCATATTTGCTCCACCAAAATGTGCTATATCTTGTTGTTGCCTGTTACTTTATCAGATATGTCACAGTGAACAGTACTGAGGTTGATACAGCATGCTTTCCATGTATGATCCCTTTGCTTATATGTTTCAAAAAGACACTATTTGAGGAAAATTATAGATAATATCACTATGTTTTAAAAGGATCGTATGTATGCTTTATTTTTTTACTTTTATCACAAGATCACTGGGGCTTTTTCACAATTTTATCATGACCAAACTTCCCATAATGAATATGGGGAGTAAACAATTAAGAGATATGAGAGTTTACATTTTAACGTGTGAAAATATAGATAGTAAAAATCTTCATGCAAACAAAGGAGTGTTTAGAGGGTGTGATGTGGTAAGTTTTGGGGCCTGTAAGAGCATACAGGAATCTTCCATACTCCTTTATTAATGTATTGCATCATCGATCCTGATGTTTGTGGAAAACTGGGACCTTCTCCTTGGGACTTGGCATAATCTTCTGGAGAAGTTGCTTACAAGCCTCCTTCACCCCCTGCCACAGCATATTTGTGATGCTCTGGTTCACAACTCTATCTCTCCCTCACTTGATCACCTCACAGATGCAATACTTTCCTTTCCCTCACTCCTGGTTTGTAGAGCATCACTGCTTGCATGCATGCTCCTCAGAGAGGAGGAGAAAGTGAGAGGGATTACATAGAAAAGGGATGAGGGAATAAGTGCAGTTTTCATTCCAGTTCTAAAATAAGATGTTCCTATCCCAGGATCAGACTGGCAGTGAATGGCAAGGGAGGGGAGCAATGGAGTTGAGTAGGGACTATGAATCCAATGCACAGCAAGATGATAAGTAAATAATAACAGAAAAGTCTTGCACAGAAAACCTAAAGGCTAATATTGCAGACATCAGTGCCCAAAGGTTTTGATATTATTTGTTATAATATACACACAGAATCAGAATATTCCAAATAGATCAGTTTATATACATCACAGAGATATGTGCTGGGAATTCCTTGACATTTTTAGAAGATATTGCTATTGGCTTGTGTATGTTTGTTTGTTTCCAATTTTTGCCCCACTCGAAAATGGAGGAGCTGAGGTTCCATTACTCAAATAGAATAAACACAAAGAATTAGTAAGGCAAAGGATATAAATAACTGCAAGCTATCAGAGGTTTCTCCTTTCTCCAAAACATTCTCCAAAAAAGATTTTACCCTCTCACATTCTTTTTCTATCATCCATTTACTCTGCAGAGTCATTTATAATTTATTGCCTACCAATAAATGTATTGTCTACTGCTTCCTGACATGTATGGGACACTAGGCTACATCTTCTGACATAACAGAAATCATGACTTTTGCAGGAGAAGAGGTTTACCCAGTCTTGTGTTGATACAGGTGCCCCAATGCTCCTGCCATTGCTTCCTGTGACTTAAAATAGCAACAAAAATAATTTATCTGAACACGTTCTTCATTCTATTTAGCTAGACTTTTTGGTTTTCTTTTCCCCTAGAATTCATAACAGATGTTAACTGGTTGAAAGTGAAGTGCTGAATCTTTTACTCTCAGCAAACAAAATCTCACCATTAAAATAAGGATATGCTTCAGGGACACAAAGTAGACTGCCTTTTGAGAGTTCGAAGCATTTTCCAGGTTATCAGATGTGTTACCTTCATCACTCTTTAGAAAAGTATGTTTACATATGTACAGCTTTACAATTCCATTTGAAAATTTATCCCCATTATCCAAGAGCCAGAATACTTCATAGTAATATAAGATATGATTATTACTAATATGTAGTAAAATTTGATTAATAGATAGTATGAGATTTTAAGAATGTAGTTTTTATTTTTTCAATTATAAATTAGAAATTATTTATTGTTTACTTTACTATTTGATTATTTACTTATATAAGTAAAAACCTAAGTCAAAGAAGTGTCATTAAAAAAATCTGCCTTCTTCTTCTGTGACCTCAGTTCAACCTGTGGCAAAATGAACAATTAAAATTGCCTCAGCCACTGACTCTCTATTTACAACTTGTTACGTTTTCAAAGGAATTGATACATAGAATAATGATAACATAATGATCCTTCTTTGAAATTTGAATGCTCGGAATTAACTATGTGCTACCAACTTATTTAGCTGGATATATATTGATCAGTCAGTGGACAATGGCATCATGGGTATGATCAAGTGATGAAAAATGGATCATATGATTCATCAATGATTCTTCAAATATATGTACAAAATAATGATTGAGAGTATTATAAATTTGTTTAACTATGATAAGAACAGTTTTAGTGGCAAAGTTTATTGTAGGCCATATATTATCCAGTGGAGAAGAATTATGTACTACTGCTTCCTCCATAACTAATAGATTAATCAAACTTCAAACAGTCTTGGCATGTGGGAGGCAGTGAGAATCTTCTTGTGTTTTGAAGTCATATGAGAGGATCATAAAACTCAGTATTTAGAAAGAGTTGGTTTTCATACTGCTGCTTTTATACTGACTATATCCATATTAATAGTATATCATATGGAAAAATATGTCCAAAATATTTTTCTGGATAAAACCTACAGAAGTTGTAGAACTGTTTTATAGTACTGATTAATTTCTAATGCAAGGCTATTGAAATACATAATGATAAAACTGAATAAGGTTTGTCAGGCATGCATTTCTCTGTCTTATCAGAGTAGATACAGGTCTTATGGTTTGATAGTAAAATAATTATTTTTAAAAGTATTTCTGAATTCATGCAACATAGCATTGATACTCTGAATAAGAGACTCTAGAGACAAATATAGCAGATAAGACACTTCTCAGGTTTATTCACATCATCTTTAAACGTCTCTTTGACAATTACTATTAACAAACCCTACTATCAAAATATCCAGGAAATCTTAATGCACTTAATCTTCCTTCTCTCAGTATATACTGGACATTTTCTACTGATTTAAACAGAAGACAAATTTAAAAATACTGTCCACTGATAACGCAAGGATGTTCAAATACTTTTATAGGTTTGCCCATAAGAAGAATTTCCCAATCAGCAGGAGAAAGGGGATCAGTCCTGTATTGTACTATGGGGTTTTTTTTTCTCCTAATGGGTCTACATAAAGAATGCCTGTACATGTTAATTTGTATCCAACATGTTTTTTCCTATTTCTGCTAATGCTTTTCATCCAAAGTATTTAAAGTTTATGAATAATAGGGAGTTATTTTTTTCTGTGAGACTTAATATATTATTAATTACGTAAAATTCCTGTCTAAGAGTTTCCTCTTGCTCAGATAATTTTTCCTCTGTTTTTGCTATGACAAATAAGTAAATGTAGGTAAGCAAGAGTTCGGCAATACAGATTTTTATATTAATGTCAAAGAATGTATCCAAATATTTCTAAACAAGAATTTTAATTGCTTTAGACTTCCACATGTGGAATAACTGTTGTAATAGTCTTTGGTTTTAGATGTACCTTTTGTCTTCGTAGTCTATCCTGAAACAATTACACATAATATTTCATTTTAGGAAGTATCTTCAAATTAAATGGTAATATCTTTTCAGCTTTTTTTTTTTAAAGTTTTTATAATCTAACTGCCTACAGGTAGTTAAAAGGTAGTTTAGATGTTGTTTCGGTAGGTGTTTTCATCTGGTTTAATGTCCAAACTGCTGAAGTAATTTTTACACTGCCAAAATAATGCTTAGATCTATTTCTGGAGTTCATGCAGATTATTTAAAATTAGTAAATGTCTACACCCTCTCAACTCGCCTCTTTTCACATGCATGAAGATACTGAATATCATCACTTTTGCTAGTATTTTGTTCATTGATTTTGACTCTTTGGGAAGACACTTAAGTTTGCAACATTTCATACTTCAGAAAGAATCAAGTGTTTGTTTAGAGGCTGAACAGAGTAGGCTGATATTACTCATGTTTTTGCAGTTTACTATACCCATAAAACTTTTGTTTACATATAGCATGTTCTGTGGCAGGATTTTGTTGCTTTTCAGCTATTGCTCTTCATTTGAGCAATCTTTGCACATTCCGGAACAACAAATGATAAACCAAACAAGACATGAGAGGAAAAATATTATGCATACAGTAACTTTTCTGTAGTCATACAACCCAGGAACCTGTAGCTATTACGGCACAATGTAACACACAGCCAAGATGAGCTGAATATTTTTTAAGTAATGTAATATTAATTTTGAAGCCTGATTACACTAGTGGTTTCCACATACTTTCTTAAAATAAATTTGCATTTTATGTTTAATTGAGTTGCTGTTCACTTCTGTGATTTTGTCTTACAATAAAGACCCTCACAGCAAAGAATTTTTTTCACTCAAATAACTTTAATGTTTTCACATTTTTATATTGCCTTTATATGCCTTCATGTTTAGTGAATTCTGAATATTTAATGTCTCCATTCAAGTCAGGAAAATACAGTCATAATAGGCTGAGCAAACAAACTATTCTTGAGCCACTCTTGGTATTAGTCTTAGCAAAGAAGGCTCTGTGAAGCTAGAAAATGCTATGATTTTTTTAAAAACTATCAGCATTCTTGAGGTACTACATAAATATATGTAACTTTAGTTTCAATTTCTTTTCAAGCAAAATACAGAGTGGGAAAAGATGTTGAAGCAGAACATGAATATTTTTTTCCTTTCTCCATGATGTGGGTTTTCTTTCTCTTTTTTTATTTTGTTTTAATATAGTCATGTTCAATAAGTCAGGGACAAATGATGTGATTAATAGGTGTTGTCTGGCTCATGCTTCACTGAGCTAAAGTACTGTGGTTAGTAAAGTGAAAATGTGTACCTGGAATGGGAAGCCCAGAAAACACATTAAAAGTACTAAAAAAGTTTCTCAGCTTTTCATGGAGTTTTTCTCTCACACCAATTGCACTTTACTTGTAACCTCAATGTGGTTAAAGGTACAAAGGACATTTTATTAACAATGCAGTAAAAAACTGTTGCCAGAGATGTAACATCACCCACCAAGTCCACCTGAGTGGGCTTCCCGGAAGGAAATATTTAAAATATTTAAGATATCTTACTCCAGTGCACAAAAAATGAGATTAAAGGGGTTTGTGTTTTCATATTTACAGAAGGTACACTGCAATTTTGACAAGAACCAGTTTTTTTCAGGGCATCTCACAACTTAACATGACTTATATTTTAAGATCTAATTGAAGATAACAACTAAGTGACTTGATTCATTCATATTTCCCAAGATACATTTGAAATTCTTGAAAAAAACCTTTTAGAATGAATGAGTTTGGACAAAAATAAAAATAGTTCACTTTCACACAATTACAAGAAGTTTTCCATACTCAGAACTGTTTAAAGTGAAAAGAAGTGCCTGTATATGGATACATACTTTAAGTGATGGAAAGGTATTTGATTTGATCTGGTAGATACTTACACTGGGACTTATGTGATCATATATAGATATGTTTTTGCTTTCAAATTAGTAGAGAGAAGTGAGCACTTCTTTAACATATGCCACCTTATTCAAAATTCTTGCCAGAATTCTAATTTTGCTTAGAATAATTGTTTATTTCCACTGACTGTGGAAACACACACTTCACCTACACGGTTGGTCGCTGAAGTAAGAAGGAAACAAATCACAAAAAACATGTCATCTAGCATGAACAGTTATTAAATAGGTAGTAAAGTGTACACACACATATTAAAATTTATCTTAATATATAGCATATGCATATAAAATTATATCATATTACAAATACAATTGCATATGTAATGTGAAGTGTGTATAACATGACATTAAGTTGTTGAAAAGTCACCATGATTCCAAATTAATATTCTTGACATCAGAGAAATTACTTGAAACAACAGAATCAGTTGCAAAAGTTGTCTGTTCAGTTCACAAATTATCCCCTCAAAAGAGAACGATTTTGTGAGGTTTCATTCTACCAGCTTCAGAAACCAATGTCTGAACAAATTTTTCTGTAGAGGTTGTACGGGCAAAAAAATCCAGAAACAGAGAAGTAGAAAGAGTCTGTAAAAATATGTATTTTGTTACTTACAAAAATACTGACACAGATTTTCTAATAATTGGAACTTCAGTGCCCATATCTGACAGTTCAGCACTCCGTTTACAAAGTCTCCCCTGAACTAAACTGTTTGTCAAACAGAAGAAACCTTTTTCCTTTTTTTAATAAAATTTTCTCTGAATAATAGAATTTCAAAACCATAAAGTTGGAGTGGCCATAGAGTCCTTAATGGGAGAGTATTATTTCACACAAAAATAGTCCTTATGCACAGGTAAAAAATAAATTTCCTTGAGGCTGAATCTTAGATTTAAAATTATTTTGTTTTTCTTAGAAAAAAACCAATCAAGCGTTCCCTGGTAAAATCACACTTGTACATTTTCATGTACCCTTTTCACTACAAAACACAATTTCTTTGTTTAGTCTCTTTGAGATATGATATAAATCTTGTTGAAATTAAATTTTAGATTGATGACTGTGTGTTGTTTCCTTCAGTAGCAACGAGTTTTAGTCACCTATACACAAAGTACAATGGAATATGCTCAAATACAGAAACCAAGGTGCTGCTATTTCTTCCATTAAGTCAAGTGTGGGAGTTTAGAGATTTTACTGTTAAGCAGGCATAACTGGGGAAAAAACCCCAAACAATGTGTGCATCTTATTCTATTATCCGGTAAAATTGTTATAAGTGTAAAAGAAAATCTAAGATAAATTATTCACTTATTTCAGAACTAACAAGTTCCATAGACTGTTTAATCAATATTTATACCTTCTCCCTGTCTTGAGGAACACCAAAAATGGATCACTTTTGTCTTCAGCAGTTCTCTGTAGCAGTTCTCCTTTCCTCATGTGTAATTTTGACATTTTGTGTTTATGCTTCTCTGGGATCTTCCACTAGTTCTCTCACATCTCATACATTTCATTAATTCAAAATCTACTATCTCTCTTTCACCTTTCCTTCCACTAGAAGAACCTGTCTGAAGTAGTTCAGGTATAAAATTGCAACAGCTTAAAAAAACCTCCTAAGTTATACATACATACAAACGTGTGCTCATAAACATAGGTTTATTTTAAGAATAATTTCTGAATACTATTTTGATGAGAGCTTCTTCTTATTACTTTATTTCCTAATGCCTCCTTAAAAATTGATTCCTTACACCAGGAATGAGAAGAACAAAGGGTTAGATTAGAGGAGAAAATAATTTGACAACTGAACAATTTGACATAATTTTATTCATGACTAACAAGGCTCCTGGCCTGCAAGAGAGGAAGAAAATTTGCCTGAGTTGGTTTTGATTTATATCGATGTAAAAGAAACATGAAGTTCGTCTTCCAAGGAGCGTCTGAGGATGCTCCTGCAGTCATAAATAGGCCTGTACAGAACTGGGTACTTCCAGATGGAAATTCAATCCATCACAAGGAGAGTATTCATTAGTTTCAGAAGTCTTAAAATTGCTTGTTTCAACACTTGGTAAGCAGTCTTCTGTTTAAAGAACACCTATGTTTTTCCAAATACAGATAACAGTTGCCATTGTCTGAAATATTTTAATGGGAAACAGAGATAAGAATACTTTAAATGAAGCTTAAGCAAGATTCCATTATAAGATTGAATTCTGAACATATATTTTGTTTTCTGAGACTTCTAACTTGCTTAACTCTGAAGTAAATTGTGTTCTAAATACACAGTAGGAGACAATATAGATAAAACTACATCACACTGTTGTCAGTCAAATGTCTATTTAAATAGCTAATCAAAACCTTTGTTATCAACATACAAAAAAGAAATTGTATTTGTATTTGCTGTATTTAAAATTACATATATTAACTGCATACAACAAAACAGAGGTGTTGAACACTTGTGGAGATTAAAGATTGTAATGCTGTATTTCCCCACTCCTTTTCTTACTAAATGTCTACCTTTNATATTAGTTTAAAAACTTCTTGAAATTCTCATAGAACAGGTCATTTCACTTCTGGAAATTCCTTGGTTTTATTGGACCAACATATCCTCGTTATTATTGCTATTAAATCTTATTGAAGCATGTTAGATTGAAGAAAGCCATGACTGTACTTTATTTAAAAATAGATATAAATTATCAGAAGATTGGTTATATTTACTCAAAAATGTATATATTTAAATATAAATATATCTATTTTTAAAAGTCTAATTTTATAAAATTTTTACTCACAATAGGCTTTGCTAAACTGACAATGTGTTCGACTTGTTAGCAGACACATTAAAATGACGTCAGGTAAGTCCTACAATGTGGAAGAAGAAATTACTGGAATCAACTACTACTCCCAGCAAAGGACTTTTGTTGTTGTGACTTCCCATACAGATCCTTCTCAGAAAGAAATATCAGCTAAGACCCACTACAAGGAAAGTAGAAGAGAAGGGATGAAAGCAGAGAAAGAATCTGATAGTAGGAATTATATATATATATTTATATTTATATACACACATGTTTATTAACTACATGTAGAACTCATACACATTTAAAATACACACATATATCTATTTTAGCTACATACAATTTCAACTGAGTTAGCGGCATTTTGACTGTAGTAGTAACTTGTTGGTTAGACTTCTTAAGATTTTGATAAGACTAAAAATACACAGGTAGGACTTGAAAAAACCTGTTCTGTAACTCCAGAGAAATAAATTGATTTATTATCCCCTGAGCAAAAGTTCTTTCTATCATTACCAGGGTGAAAAAATAAATCATCCAGATTTTGGATACGTGCCTAATGGATGAGAGGGGTATGAAACCCCTGGTATTTTAATGTGAAACTGTCTGAAACGAGACACAGGGGGAAAAAAGAAAGACTTTGAAAATATTTTAAGAATTTTTAGGAAAAAGAGAAGTTGAAGGTAACTACCTTTCATTGCATTCAGGACTTAGTTGACTAATGTTTTGAATAATTCCTACTTAAGAAATCCCTGAATATTGCAGACATGACAAATCTGTACTCCTTATGTATTACAAGCATTAGATATGCAAAATTCCCTTTGTTTTTCATGGCCTAGGTAGGTGGGATGGTATGAGATGGGATTTTTTTTTGTCTTATATAACTAAGAGACATAGAAAGTAAGGTAACTGAAGTTAAATTACAATTGGTTTGTCACTTATGAATAGCAGAAACACTAAGTGCATGAATTGTGTGGCGCTGGGAAGATTGTATGGAATATAAGTATTAATTTTGTCACGGCAACTAGAACATTACAGTTACCAAATACATCTTGTCATCAGGGGTTAAATTCATGGAGGTGATACTGGGTCTTGTACAGAGATGAGAGATGATTAAAAGAAAATTATGGTCCTGATAGTTGCAAAAGGAAGAAAATAACATTCTCTATATACATTCTAATGCTTTATTTCTGCATTACAGAATTGTAATGAATGTTACCTTGTGACACATTTATTTTATCTGAGAAGAAGATGATGGTGGGTAGGACAGAATGTGGAGCATTAGGGGGGTGTTAAAAAAACAAAGAACGACAGAGGTATGAAGATATGCCACTGAGGAAATTTATGAGAAACTAAAGAAAAGCAGAGGTTTGTACTCAGCTTAAACATAGACAAAAGTCAGGTTCAAGTCTTGAAATATTTTCATTAAAAGATATAATAACAGTCCTGAATTCAATAAATTGAGTTCAGAGGAAGTAGGACCAGGATTGTTGATGAAACCCACACCAAATAATTACATGAGTTTTGACAACTTCTATTGTATCAGGCTTCTGTGCTCTATGCATACTATTTCATTTTAATTAGGGATGTCAGGAGGGCCTAAAATATTCCCTGCACTACACCAATATTTCTGGGGCTTGACATAAAAGGAAAATTGATTGTGGTTGGCTGACCTTGGCTGGCTGCCAGACACCCACACAGCTGCTCTCCCACTCCACCTCCTTAACAGAACAGGAGAGAAAGAGAGCATGGGCTCCTCTTGAGCTGCAACTTCCTTCAGGGCATGTCCCCCTGTTCCACAGTGGTCCTCCACAGGCTGCAGGAGAATCCTTCTCCAGCACCTGGAGCACCTCCTCCCACTCCTCTTCCCCGACCGACCTTAGAGCTCACAGCGCTGCTTCTCAGTTGCTCTTCACCACTTGTGCGTCACTTTACCCTTTCTTAAGCCTGATCTCCCTTAAATGCCACAGGCCCAGTCACAGCTGGCTGGGGGGCCCAGTCACAGCCTGTGGTAGGTCCATTAAGCTGGCTGGAATTGGCTGTCTCCAGACTGGGGCAGCCCTGGCTGCTCCTCACAAAGGCTTTGTTGTTCCCATTGCCAACACCTGGGCACTTGCACCCAGGGCAGTAGGATGCATGTCTGGAGTGGGGATAATACAGCTTGAAAAATACCCTGTTTGCAGAGCTATCAGTGGTGAATGGAAAAGAGAAGGTCATGTTGCTTTTGCTGTTGAAGAATTCTGATAAGAGCCTTATTCATCAACCCCCAAGGTTGACCCTGAGGGAGAACAGTAGAAACTAGCACCAGTGAAGATGTTGCAGACCTGATAAAATACCTGATAAAGGAACTAATGAATAATTGTACTGATAAATGATCTAGAGATGCTTAGCTGACACCTGACTGACAGTAAATCACCTTATACTTTATACTATAAAAGCCCAGTCCCACATTTTAATGGTAGGTTTTCCTAACATACCCCTTCTTGGGTATGAGTATGATGGTATGGGTGAGTAACATCAATACTTGCATAATAATTGTGGGGGTTTGTTAGCTTTGATATAATTGCTTTGATATTGCTTAAAAAATAGTGTGCTATAGTTATAGCTGTCCATACTGTGCAATAAATAACTCCGATTAAGGTATTTTAGTTTAATCATCATCAAAATCAATTTAAATAAATAAATTATTTATATAAGGTGGGTTTTTTTGCCATTTTTGATCCTGAAAGACCAAGTAGTATAAAGGTTTAATTACACTATGCAATCCTTTAGACATAAACCATCAACTTAGTCTGGGGCTAAGACTGGATCCAGGCACACCCAGGCTCCTCTCTGAGAAGGAGGGTAGGAAGCAAAGGTCCTTTCTGTACCATGTAACTCAGTGGGAGGACTTCTCTAACTAACTTTGTGTGAAGCTCCCATTCTGCCCGTGACATCAATACATTGACACAAGGTACTGAGATTAATTTTGTTTGGTGACTGTACTTCTTTATTGCGAAAAACAAAGTTTTTCCTCCTGTTAGAATTTTAAAAGTTTAATAAAGGACAATAGGGGGCAAAGATAATAAAGCAAAGGGGACAGCGCTGCATGTTTGGTGCTCAGCCAAAAGCACCCGGTGATTACAGGGTCCAAGCTTTACATAGTTTCGTTATTGCCTCATCCAGATGCATATTTATAGACAATTCTGCACGTTGATACATGTCTTCAAACTAGTTTGCATGTTCCAGGAGCTTTTTAGCATGGTCCCTCATTTGATCTGCATTTTTAGAGCATACACAGTCCTTTTGGAGAGTCGTGGTTCCAGCAGGTGACTGATAGATAGATAGATAGGTTGCTGATAGAAATGTCTGTGGCAGGGATCCTTGTCATGCCCATGCTTCGGATGTTATCCAACTAAGCACGTGGTTTAACTATTGTAAGTTAGCTATATTCTAAAACAACTATACTAGCTATTTCACCATTATATCTAAGTTAGTTGCAAAGAAAATAAAGCATTTAGTTATATTATATTCTTTATTTTAAAAGCTACTTCTATAAGAATTAACATTTTACACATACCATTCATTTTGATATTTGCTGAAAGCCAATCCTAAAATATGTATTTATCACATTCATGAGTCACACCTGATTTTTTTTTAATTGTATGTATCCAGAACAAAGAATTACATCAAAAACTGATAGTCCTATTCTAAGTCTTTCATTCATTTAATCATAATTTGATATTATTATTTGTCTCATTGGCTCTAAAATAGACAGACTCTGAGGAGACAAATGTGAAGAGCAAGATACCACTCTACTTCTAGTCTGAAACAGAAGTGAAGCATTGCATAATGTATGATTTCAGCCTCAGGGAATTTCTTGTGTGTGATGACTTCTTTTATTTGCAATAATTTCACTTTAAGGGCTAAGAAATCAGAGCATATAAATCAAATAATACTCAAAGCAATGCTCATATCAACATCCATAAAATTCTATTCCTATAGAGTAAGAGACAGTAATGAAGTAAATATAAAACCTTAATACACTTGAATGAATTAAGCCAATATAAGAGGTTAAGAAAAGCAGCATAACCCAAAGAATGAATCCTAACACAAAATTTTTTGATATTTGTTATAGGTTGGGGGTTTGAGGGTTTCTTTGCTGATTATATAATAACAATAAAATCATTATTCTTCAGCCTCACTTTTCTAATGCTGGATGTTGAATGGTATTCTTGCATAAATTGCAGCAGTATTTCATTTGAAATGAAATTATTAAGTGAAGCAAAGAATCCTTATGTCACACAGTCTGTTTTGTTTCACAAGTCAAATATGCTTTGTTTAATTTAATTTCCCTTTGGAATTTCATTTTAAGAAAAGGCAACATTTACCTTAATCCTGAGGGCTAAATATCCATATGCTTCAAAAAGATATTTCAACATGATGAGTTCTCAGTGTTAAGAAAACATAACTATGAGAACTCAGTGTTTCAAAAAGAAGCAGCTAAGAATTTACCTTGGAAATTACCCTGGAGAACCTCCAGAATCATGATGAGAACCCATATTAAAGAATAGAGGCAAAATTTACTTTCCAGACCCTAATGCCAACATGGAAGACTATAGAGACTAAGTTATTTGTGAAATAATGAAGAGTAAAACAGCCAAATATCATGAAAGTATGACAAATTTTAATATAAGTCAATAATTAATTTGCCTCACCAAGGTAAAAGGGGTCCTTTTTAGATCTTATAAATGGATGTGGTGGATAGAATAAGCATACCCTCTAAATGTTCTCTCACATGCAAATGATGGTAAAAACAAGTGAAAAATACACTGATATTCTGGCAATAAAAAACATTAAATGTAAAACACATAGACAGGAAAAATCACAATACCGAACAATACAACACTACTCAGGAGTTAAACAAAAAAAATTATCATTTCTACTTTTCTCTGCACCGTGTTGAGGGTAACAAAAAAGATATTTAACTTCCCTAATAAATAAGGAAAACCCTATCCTAGGAGCTACTCCTAATCCTAGGGGTAATATAGTAGTACTTAGAATTTGGACATATTTAAGCCCTGGGTTTAAGTAAACCTCTGACAAAACATGCCAATCCATTCATAACTGGAGTTACACTGTTTCTGTACCAGCTCTGATCTTCAGGTTATCCATCTATATTCAAAGCAGAGCTGTCTACTTCCCAGAATGTATGTGCTTCATCAACTGGAAATAGACCCACGTAAAACAGCTACAAGAGAGCTATCTAAAAGAAAATAGATCACTCAAAGAGAGAAAAGGGCAAGCAAACAGTCTGATATCATCCTACCTGCAAAAAGCCCCCAAATTTACAACTTCTAAAACAACTTCTGAATGCAAAGGATGGAGATCTAGGGTGTTTGACAGTTAAAGAACTAGGGTTCATTTATAGAGTATTCACTCCAGTTTTTCAATTTACAGTGCTATCTCAGCTTTCCTATACATAATGACTGCAACTGAGGGGGGAAGTCATAAGTGAGGGGATTGTTTTCTGTCTCCAGCAGTTAGGGAAACTGAGATGAACAGATGGATTTTACTGCATTATTTTTTCTATTTCAGTATCTACCTAATACAGTGATACTGCAAGTGGTTGAACAATAAGCCAAAAATGGATTTTCACCTGTCAGGGACTCTATAAACTGGGTGCAGCTTGGGTCATTTGTAGCTGCAGTACTTTCATAGTGAAAGTGCCATCAGACATGTTGTTCATCTTCTCTATACCATTTCCTTTGCCTCCTCTGCCCCCAACAACTTTTTCAATTATTTCCCAATAATACATATTTAATTTATTCTACATTTAATAGCTGATTTTTTTCTTCCCTCAAGTGTTGGTTAAAAAAACCCATTAATCAATTTCATATTTAAAATTAAAAAACAATGCATAATGTAAAATTCTGCCTTTTACTAACCTTTTATTTATGAGCTAAAAAGCTTATAGGTAAAAGGAAAAATAAATGTAGCATATTTACAAGCAATTTATAATTTTAGTTAATATATTTTAAGAAGATGTTTCAATTTAAAAAACAAAAAAAAACAAACAAAAAACCTGCAATATCTTCCATTTCAATTTTAGTTCATCCTCTTCAGAGGAGAGAAGGATTAATACAAAAGTAAAGAAAAATGAGCTCCCTCTTTTTCTATGTCATGCTTTATAATATTGTGGGGTTTATTTATGGATTTTTACTCCACTAAGAAGCAAACTACTTGCATCTATCTCTGCTTAAGAACAATAAAGAACTTATGTACCTGTGGCTTGTGCAAAAAGTTTGAAATCAAGGAAGTATAGGACTGCAGGCAAGTGGGCTTTTTCTACATAATATTTCTATGCATGAAAAGGAGTTATAAAGGGTGGGATAGATATGGATTTGAGGATAGTTTTCAGATCAGCTTTATGCAAGTAGTTTAATAGTTAAAAAAAATAGTTTAAATAGTTAAAAAAAATAGTTTAAATAGTTTAAAAAAATCCCAAACACTAAAGGGGGAAAGGAAATTATGGTTTAAACTGCACATCCCTCCATCTCCCCATACCCTATTTCTAGAGACTGAGAATAAATTTTGGTGTTTTGTTTTGGGTTTGTTTTTTTTTTTTACATTAATGTACTTGTTTAATTTTGAGTTGCTTTGGTATTCTGCACAATCATATTATGAACTTGGCATTCACGCATTCAAAAGCTAGTTGTAATTAGTTTAATCTCTAAAAGTCAGCTTGAGACTCCACACTTTTAAATTCAAGTCTGCAGACAGGTGACCAAGTGTTAAGTACCAACATGTGAGTTGGTATGGTCTCATTACAGGGCAAATGGATCTAGTCAGCATATTGGAATTCAGGCAGGTATTCAGCTCACACCAAAGTAGACACATAAAGCAGACAGGACAAGATACATTTGCCTACTTTTAGTAATTTAGTGTCACTAAAGATGCCCAAAGATCTCAATTTTGTATAGCACAGTTACATCACCTGCATAGGTTTGGCAGATGGAAAACAGGACTTTTGGCAGACCCCAGCTGGAAGTCCAATGAGAAAATTTCTGAATTACCTCTACAGTAACTGGAAAGATACGTGTGCTTCAGCCAATCAATTCATTCCATATGAAGGCGAATGTCTAAGAGAGCTATCGTGAGTCATGCTCTAAAATGCCTGCATCATGGAAAAGAATATTCAGAGAGGTATTGAAAAACAGATGGAGGACAATGCAGTCATAAGTCGCAGCCAGCATGGTTTCATGAGGGCAAAGTCCTGCTTGTCAAACATGATTCCCTGCTATGACAGAGTAACCCACTGAGCTGATATAGGAAAGCTGGTACCTATAGTCTTTTTGAATTTCAGCAAAACTTTTGGCACTCCTTCCCACAGAATCCTTCTGGACAAAATGTCCAGCACAGTTGAATAACCATGCTACGCGATGGGGGAGCAACTGGCTCAAGGTAACATCAGTTCTGTCACTCTTGGGTTCACAGGGCTCCATCCTTGGCCCTGCTGTTCAATATCTTCATTAAAATCTTGAACTCAGGACTCAAAGGAGTACTAAATAATTTTGCCAACAAAATTGGGAGGAGCTGTCCCCACAACATTATTAGCTCTAAATTAGAGAAATAGCGGTTTGGGTGATGGACAGTTTGGCTGTGGCCAAAGAGTTACAGTCAATTGATGAATGTCCAAGTGGAAAACAGCAACAAGTGGTGTCCCTCAAGTCTCTGTAGTGGGACCAATACTATTTAGTATCTTAATCAGTGACAGACAGTAAGATTGAGTACACTCTCAGTAAGTTTGCAGATGACAATAAGCTGGGCAGTGCATTTGATATATTTGAGGGAAGGAATGCCATCCAGAGGGGCCTTGACAGACTTGAGAGGTAGGCCTGTGACAATCTTATGAATTTCAGCAAGGCCAAGTGCAAGGTGCTGCCCCTGAGTCAGGGTAACCCAGTGGTAGTCCAGCCTGGGTGATGAACACACCAAGAGCAGCAATACCAAGAATGACTTTATAATACTGGTAAATGAAAACCTGGAACCAGCAATATACACTTGCAGCTCAGAAAGCCAGCCATATCCTGGGCTGCCCAAAAAGAACTGTAGGCAGCAGACTGAAGAAGGTGATTCTCACCATCTAGTCTACGCTTGCAAGAACCCACCTTCAGTACTGTCTCCAGCCCTGGGACTCCGGCACCAGAAATACAGCTGTTACAGCAAGTCCAGAGGAGGGGCACAAAAATGATCAGAAGGCTCTAATGCATCTCCTGTGAAGAAAGGCTGGGAGACTGGGGGTTGTTCTCCCTGGAGAAGAGAAGGTTCTTGTGAGACTTTACTGTGACCCTTCAATACTTAAGTGAGCTTATAAGACAGATAGAGCAAGACTTTTTACTAGAGCCTCTAGTAGTAAGACATAGGGTAGTGGTTTAAACAGAGTGGATTTAGATTGGATAGGAGGAAATTTTTTACCCTGAAGGTGCTGAGACACTGGAATGGGTTTCCCCAAGAAGCTGTGGGTACCTCATAGCTGAAAGTGTGGAAAGGTGCTTTGAGCAACATCATCTAGTGGAAGATGTCTGTGCTCATGGCAGGGGGATTTGACTGGGTGATCTCTAAAGGCTCTTTCCAACCCAAACCATTCTATGCTTTCATAATCCTCAGATGTTTGCTAAAATAAGCAGAAATTCAGGAAAAGACAGGAGAGTGAACATGATAATGAAACCCCAGTCAGAAGACAGTTTTAAATGTACCACAATCTCCTGTAATGAAGGCAGCAGGCAGGTCAGTGAGGATAGCAATCAAATGTTTATATCTATAAGCAAGAAAGAAGTCATCAGGAATTCCAGCAATAGAACTTTCAAGTATTTCTTTCTTAATCTGTAATGAAGTGCATTACTTATTAATAGAATTCAAACAATTAAAAACCAAAAATGTACAACTTATTTTATGAAGTGCTATTAGTCTTTGAAGAATCTGGTCCAGAGAAGAATTTCAGAGATGCTGTTAGTGTGGAATTCTCCTATGTTCCTCATTTATGATATCTCCCAAGATAATTGGAGAAATCAAAAGGCATAGTGAAGTAAACAAAAACCAATGCAAGAAAAAACCCAGATGAAGATCAGCACTCTTCCTGCACATATGTCTCTATTTAAACAGTGTTACTAAACAATTTTCAAATAGAGAATAGTTATTAAATTACCATTTTAAAACACATATGTTAATATTTAGGATCACAAGTTGTCATCGCTAAACACTGTTTTACAAAAGTATTTCAAAATAACTTCAACACTCTCAGTATTTTATAACCATATTTATTACAAAAAGCTTTCACACTTACAAAATGTAATCAAAATATTACACAGTATGATATACTGAGTAGAAAATGACAAATGTATTGGTTTATCTCTATGGAAATATATCCAAAATTATTCCATGCAAAACAAAGTCCATGCTGCTTTCACATGCATTAAAAAAAAAAAAAAATATTCAGCATTGTTTTCCTGTCTTGTTTAGATAGTGGGAGTATTTTTAACTGTATTATTCTGAACAGCAATTCCTATCCTTTCAATGCAGATGGCAAATCAGACATCCAACTTCACATATGCACACCAGATTTTCTTCCTACCATACAGCCATGGAAATCAAATATTATCAATTATTATTTGTAATTAGGTGATGAATCATATTTTGTTAGGATTGACTGGTACTGTAGAAATGATATTTATAGACTTTATGAGGGCTTACTCTATCCCAGTGTCAGGTAGGTATACATACACTGAAAACTCATTGATGTATGTTCATAAGAAAAACATCTAAACAATGTGCTTACTCTTACCTCTCCTTGTGTAACATGCAAATTTTGCCATGTACTTCTTTCTAGAAAAGGAAAAGGATCTCACTGGATTTTACTAGGACAAAACTTCTCAGACTGTCATGTATGGCATGAATTTCAATAAATAATGTATTATATATTTTTGCTGATGAGTTAGGTCTTCTAAGGAGTTGCTCCAAAATACTAAAGAGAAAGACCAAAAGAGTGTCCATCACTAAACACTGCTCTGATTTTTTTTTTTTTAAAGCTGAAAACTCCTCCATCACAAATATTAAAACCTATATCTATTGTATGAAGAGGTACAATCATGATTCAGCTAACACAACTCAAAAAGCCATCTGTGAGCCACTCAATGTAACAGGAAGGAAATACTGTGCCAATCAAAACTCAATATACCTGTTTATCTAAAATATAGTGATTTTTAATTCTTCACAACAAATAAATGTTAATTTAGATTTATTTTTTCATTTAGAATCGTAGATAGCTGGAGATCATCTAGTTGAGAGATTCACACAAACCAGGGCAAACATAAAAGTTACACCAGGTTGTTCAGCACTTTGTCCACTCGGGCTCAGAGTGTCTTCAAGGCTACACATTCTACGGCTTCTCTGGGCTACCAGTTCAAGTACACCTTCACCTTACTTTTCAACAGTTTTTCACTTACATCTGTTCTAAACTTCTCTCAGCACACCTTTCACCTGGTGCCTCTCATCTTTTCAAGTGCATCAAGTGCAATCAGAGGGGATTTTAGCTCCACCTTTTCTATAGATACCCATCAGTTAGCTGGTATGATTGGGGCCCCCCTAGTATTTTCTTAAGGCTCAGTTAACCCATTTATCTGAATCACTTTCTGAATATCAAGTGCTAGAGCCTTTAAAGGGTGACAGTGGCCCTCCACTGAATTTATTCAAGTTTGTCAATGTTTTTATTGTACTAAAAAGCACCAGATAGCTCACAATACTTCAGACAGTCTCAGAAGTACTGTGTGTGGAGGGAAAAAACCCCCTTCCTCTTCTTGTTGGGTAATTCTTTCTGATACAGCTAAAACCACTACAATAGCATGCATTTAGTCATTATCATCTCACGAGCACACTGCTGATTCATCCTCAGCTTGCTGTCTGCCAGGACTTTAAGACCATTTTCTGCAAAGCTGCTTTCCATACAGTTGCCATCCACCCTGTAATGTGTATGACGTTACTCTGTTCCTGGTACAGGATTTTCCATTTGCTTTTATTGAACTTCCTGAGGTTTCTGCCAGGCCATTTCTTCTATTTTTACTGACAATATTTGTTCTCATGTCTCCCAGGTCCCAATATCTAGTGACAGAATATGAGAAAATCAAACACTAGTAAGTTAGCATGAAAATACTAAATTAGAGGAACAGCTGGTACATAAGAGGGCAGGGCTGACATGGAAAATCTGGAGAAAAGAAAACCTGAAGCACCTAAATCATTGCTGTGTCCTCTTCTGCCCCTTTCCTTTTTTTCCCCCAGCCCTTTCTTATGTTGCTGCCCATTCACTTGCAGCACTGCACCTGATTTTCTCACATTTAACAATGGAAATGAAAAGTAGCAGTCTACAGCTAGGTACAGTTTGGTCTCTAAAAGTCTTTGAGAGCAAATGTCCAGCCAATATTTAGTTTTAACTGGTATTAAATGATAACAACTGAGCTTTCCAGATAGATCGGGAATTTCATCTGCCTAAAGCTATCTGAATGAGAAGTCCAAAATATATATAAGATTCATGAAAAAGCCATACCAAACTTACAAAATAAAATTTTGTAGCATACTGTATTTTGTAACAAGGAACACATGCAAAGTACAAGGACAGCAGAGATACTTTTGTGTACAAGTTAGGCTTTTCTCCTCTGCTATAGCACACAGGATTTTCTGTTAGAAACAGGACCTTGAATGTAGTTGACACTGTAGTTAGCACTGATAGTTATGGGTTTTGGTGTTTCTTAGGCATAGAGGTCAAGGTGATCAGGTTTGTGAGTTTTAATTTTCCAGTATAGTTATACTACAGAAAAAAAGCCCCAAAAAGTAAAATAAACAAACAAGCAAAGAAACAAAACAAAACAAAACAAAACAAATAGCTCCATTAGGATCTTGGACCAAAGCCTGGATATTTCTTTAATCTATGGTAGAATTACAGCCAATTATTTCAGAAGTAAAGGTCTATCTTATTCTTTTCTCTTCTTACTCATATTAATCTTGTTTCAAATTTTCCCAGTTTTTACCAAGATTCTTAGAAGGAAATCCATTAAAGCAGCTTGACATTCTATGGATGATTTTTTGTTTGTCTTTTAATGGTATTAGTATTTATAGGCTGTCTTAAAAAATGTTATGCTTTTGTGTCAAAGTAAGATTTAATGTTCCTATTACGGAAAGAATGCAGCTCAAAACCATTAATCACATAGTTTTCATAAAAATATTCCGTTTTCCCAAATAATTATGTTAATAATTGTATGAATTATTGCTTTTATTAAAAGTTAGTTAAATAATAAATGTTTATTTAAAATTAAAGTAAAGATTCACTTCAACTCAAGTTTATACTCTACATCATTGTACTTGATAGAAAATTTGCTATTGACTTTACTAAGCTTTGTCTCAAGCCTCATTAAACACAATAGGTAGTACTGTGGTGGTTAATAACAATGCTTTAAATTAACAAAGATGAGTAACCAATCTTTGTTAAGCATGAGCAGCTGCTTTGTACAGAACACAAATTGAGGTACAATAACAACAAAAATTATAATTAAAATGGAGTGGAAAGGCCTTGAGGAGAAAACGAAAGCAGGAAATATGATACTACCTTGTTCCCCCCTGAGATGCTTTCACATTGATAACAGACAGTGTGCAGCCAGAAGAAATAGAGAGAGTTTCTGGGATAATCCAGACTGCAGAAATAGGCTGGTGAAGATTATGACCCATATTATAGGGAAATATTCATCCAGGCAGTGAAAAGACAGTGTGAAGAGAAACTATACTGAACTCTGCAGCGGAGAACACAGCTGGATACAATTCTGACAGGAGTGAAAAAAATGTCATCTGTGAAGAGAGAGAGTAATTTTGAGAAAATTCATTTATGGGTTTCGGCATGATGGACTTAGTAAAAGTCAAAGTACAGTGTACAAATTGTAACTGATGGCAATTTGGTAAAATCAAAAAGCTTATGCAGGTGTTTGTAGCAGATAAAATCTAAAAACTGTTGAATTAAAATTAAAAAGATGTTCCTGCTTAAATCAATGGTAATGTATTTTACTGATTTTTGCTTCTGTACTGGGAAGATGGATGTCATTTGAGGTTTTGCTACATAACAGTACAGAAATTGCTAGAAATCTTTATGTTTAAAGTCATTTGTAGAGGATATTCAAATGCATACAGAATTGTAAAAGAACAAAAAAAGCTTAAATTGGCATCATAAATTAGTGTTGAACTATGGAAGATTTCCTAGCAACAGATTATATTCAATCAGATGCATTCATGAAAAAATCCAAGGGCACATTCTAACAATCTTATTCAGCATGCCTAAAATACTTGTTACTACCATTCGTAGTAAGGAAGATTCAGTTTTTCATAGTTCTGCACAGTTCTGCACATAGGTCAAAACCTGAAAATTCGCTTTATAATATCACTGAAATATAGCACACCTTTCAACCTCCAAAATAAAGGGAGAATATTCCAAACCATTGTTTTTCTGTATTTTGGTTTTATTTGAGTCTTTATTTTTAAAGCACCTAAAGACGTTGCAATTATTTCTGAAAAATTAATGAGAAATTGAGTGATGCAGATTTCGATAGGTATATCTCAAGTATTATTATAAATTCATTAGGCCCTAGTTCATTGAAGAAACTCAGGATGTACTTAGCTGAAAATATTCCTAGTCTGACTTAAGTCAGCAAACCTAATTCTATAGATCTTCTACTTTTGAAAAGGGACATATTTCAAAAAAAATTAAAAGTGCCATTGCTTTATCTTCAGAGTGCTTCATACTCTCTGCATTATAAATGAACCTAAGAAATGCAGGAATTGAAACAGTATCTTCTTAANTACCGGGCAGGTGGATGTCATTTGAGGTTTTGCTACATAACAGTACAGAAATTGCTAGAAATCTTTATGTTTAAAGTCATTTGTAGAGGATATTCAAATGCATACAGAATTGTAAAAGAACAAAAAAAGCTTAAATTGGCATCATAAATTAGTGTTGAACTATGGAAGATTTCCTAGCAACAGATTATATTCAATCAGATGCATTCATGAAAAAATCCAAGGGCACATTCTAACAGTCTTATTCAGCATGCCTAAAATACTTGTTACTACCATCCGTGGTAAGGAAGATTCAGTTTTTCATAGTTCTGCACAGTTCTGCACATAGGTCAAAACCTGAAAATTCGCTTTATAATATCACTGAAATATAGCACACCTTTCAACCTCCAAAATAAAGGGAGAATATTCCAAACCATTGTTTTTCTGTATTTTGGTTTTATTTGAGTCTTTATTTTTAAAGCACCTAAAGACGTTGCAATTATTTCTGAAAAATTAATGAGAAATTGAGTGATGCAGATTTCGATAGGTATATCTCAAGTATTATTATAAATTCCTTAGGCCCTAGTTCATTGAAGAAACTCAGGATGTACTTAGCTGAAAATATTCCTAGTCTGACTTAAGTCAGCAAACCTAATTCTATAGATCTTCTACTTTTGAAAAGGGACATATTTCAAAAAAAATTAAAAGTGCCATTGCTTTATCTTCAGAGTGCTTCATACTCTCTGCATTATAAATGAACCTAAGAAATGCAGGAATTGAAACAGTATCTTCTTAAAGTAAAAAGCAAGTATTCTGCCTGAATTTCATTTTACCTAATTTCAGTATCTGTAACAGATCTAAGGAGAAGTAACTTTAGTTTCATCTTACATTCAGTGCACAGAGATAGCCAGAAAAGGCAAGAGTAGTTACACGACTGCTACTACAAGTGAAAAAAAAAAAGATAAAGAATTAATAGCTCTCCCAGCTATCACTAAGTTACTGCATTATTTGATAATTTTATGACAGAGTAAAACACCACACTAATCAGTCAGACCTGATAAACATATCATACAATGGGGGAGCATCTGGCTCGTGGGTGAGGCTTAAAAGGTTATAGTGAGTGGGGAGACCATCAGACTGGTGACCTGTCACTGGTGGTGTTCCACAGGGCTCCATCCTCGGTGCTGTGCTCTTCAACATCTTAATAAATGACTTGGATGCAGGACTAGAAGGAAAACTATACAAGGTCACAGATGATACAAAACTGGGAGGAGTTTTTGACTCCCTCAAAAGCAGGGAGGACCTGCAGAGTGTTCTTGGCAGATTAGAGGACTGAACAATCACCAACATGAAGCTTAACAAGGGAAAGTGCTGGATTCTGCATCTGGGACAGGGCAGTTCTGGATATATGTATAGACTGGGGAATGAGAAGCTGGAAAGCAGCGCTGTGGAAAGGGACCTGGGGATCCTGGTCGATGTAAAGTTGAATGTGAGTCAGCAGTGCCCTGGCAGCCAGGAGGGCCAACCCTGTCCTGGGGTGCATCAGGCACAGCATCGCCAGCCAGGCAAGGGAGGGGATCATCCTGCTCTGCTCTGCACTGGGGTGGCCTCACCTTGAGTGCTGGGGGCAGTTTCGGGCACCACAATATAAGAAAGATGTTAAATTATTAGAGAGTGTCCAAAGGAGAGCAACAAAGGTGGTGAAGGGCCTTGAGGGGAAGCTGTATAAGGAGCAGCTGAGGTCACTTGGTCTGTTCAGCCTGGAGGAGATTGAGGGGGGACCTCATCACAGTCCTCATAAGGGACCTCATCCCCCTTCCGCATGAGGGGAAGAGGAGGAGCAGACATTGATCTCTTCTCTGTAGTGACCAATGACAGAACTGGAGGGAATGGTCTGGAGTTGTGTCGGGGAAGGTTTAGGTTGAATATTAGAAAAATGTTCTTCACCCAGAGGGTGGTTGGACACTGGAACAGGCTCCCCAGGGAAGTGGTCACAGCACCAAGCTGACAGAGGTCAAGAAGCATTTGGACAATTCTCCAGGGTACATGGTGTGACTCTTGGGGCAGGTCCTGTTCAGGACCAGGAGTTAGACTTGGTGATCCTTGTCCCTTCCAAGTCAGCATATTCTGTGATCCTGTGATTCTGTGAAATAAGCAACTATGTGTATGTGTGTACATAGGACTAGAGAATTGCACATTGCTCTAAAGGGAGTGTTTAGACGACTGACAAATCAGGCATGTCTAAAATGAATAAAAACCCAACCAATTTGTCTTGGGGTGACTTTATGATATTGTATCCCGCATCACCGCTCTATGCCCAGAGATGATTCCTGAGTTTTTTCTGTGCCTTTAAACCAAGCAAAGGACTCAGAAACAGTTCATGATCAACAGCTCAATGAATCTACATGCGGCACACTTGATGCAAGCAGTCAGCTCTTACTAATTATTCTTCACCAGTGTTTCATGTACAAAACTGACAAGTCTAGCTATAATAGCATAATTTAGCAGTGAGTACATAGAACCCTGTTGTAAGATCAACACTGAGGGCTGCTGTCTGTGACAGTCCTCAACTACAGAGTTTGGGATGATCAGGTTTGAGACCCCTTTGTTAAGACAAGTCAGTGTCACAAATGTGAGCTTATCTTGTTTCTTCTCTACCTTTGCTCAGCCATTTGTCTGTCTCTAGACTATTTCCTGGAGAGAATATCTCATTTGCTCCCAGCGATTCTTTTCTTGGGTTTAGTTTTCTAGGTGCACTTCTGTGCTCAGTAGGAATTCTACATATTCCAAATCCTAATCCCAAAGCAAGCCTTGTGCTTTTCCTGTTCTTTGCTCGTTTTGAAATTTCTCCTTCTTTCTTTTCTGTGTATATTCCCATGCTTCATAAGTGAAACGATATGATTTTATTTGCCCTTTTGTAAGTAACATTGCTTACATATTTATGCAAAATGCTTCTGCATTGTTTCTGGCTATACCATCACAGTATTACAAAATATTTAAATACTCTTTCTCAACACCATTTTAGCAAGCTTGCATTTGATTTCAAAGTAAACTTATTTCAATTACATGCTGATTAATGTATATTTAATTTATAAGACCTGGATTTTGTCTACATATTGACTGCTTCCAATTTTCATCTCATTAGAACTAGGCTGTCTTAATGAGTTATAGTCTTATAGGCATGCACTCCTTTCATAGAATTTCCTAGTTATTTCCTAATATTTCTGCAATTCAGTAGTTTTACAAGCCTTTGTTGACCACTTATACATGTGTATATGTTTTAATGTTATAAAATAAATTAAAACATCGCACTTTTACTGTTAATTAAAACATGACATATTCAAAGGTGACATTACAGTTCACTGCAACTTGTCAGATGTTTCCCTGTCCTTTGTGTTTTTGAGTCTTCTAACAGAGTGCATGTACATGAGTCTTGGTTTAAAAGACAGGAGTCTGGTAAGGAAGGCAGGAACCTCCCTTAGAATGGAAAATGTAAGCCCCTTCCCTCCAAATTTTTATAATTTTGAAATTAAGGGGCTTTCATGCAATTATATGAGAAATAGGAATACTAGTTCTTTACTAAAATATAAATATAAATATAAATATAAATATAAATATAAATATGTATANGTTTAACCTGACAGAGTCAGGGTACAACCTGACACCCTGCCAGGCAGGGTGGTGGTAGCAGTCCCATCAAGTGATGGCTGCAGTCCTCTTTGAAGTGGGTCTGTTGAAACGATGATCCTGTAGGAAAGATCTGGTCCTCCTCGAAGATCCAGTGGTGGTTGTGTAGCTCTTGTCCTCTGAGAATCCAATAGGTAAGGCTGCCTTTGCTGTTCCAAATCCCAGATTATATCCAGGTGGGAATGCTTCGTTATTCCCCCTGGGAGGAGCATCTCACCATGGGCTGATGTAATTCTCTGAGTCATGTGGTGGGTCCCTGATAGTCCATTAAACAGAGATAACTCCTGGAGGGAGTTATCAGGGGTGAGTCATGGTAGGAGATAACAAGGACTGCCCCACCTGCTTTAACAGCTTGTGAAGATGACAATAGAATTCATACTTTTGGTTACATCTTATATTGTAACCTAGCACAACATGAAATACAGGTTAATCAAGGTTGCAAATCTTATAGCAGCCAAATTTACAGTTCTCAAAGCTTGCAGTTCAACACTACTACCGTAGTTGTCCTTGTTCATTTCTGGCAGGAAGTCCAGGTATAACATTCTATGATTTTATGATTCTATGATTTTAATTGCAGATACTCTTTCCTCTGTCTTCTGTCACAGGGTTGAATCGCAGAATCATAGAATATGATGAGATTTTCTAATCAACACTTTGCTACTCCTCTTATTCTTTCATCATGTTCATAGGCATGTCCATACTTGCAATTCATGATACCTCTGCAGGGTTCTCCAGTCCTTATTGTGTATTATTCAAACTCTACTCTCTTAAACACTGTCATCTAAAAAAACCTCTTTTATACCTGTTGTGATTTCTGTCATGACAACATATCATAATATATCTACTCCATCTGCCCTTATACACTTCCAAAACTATCTTCTGATCAGGTTTAATGTATATAAGCCTAAATATGCAACTATTTTCTTCTTCTCTATGTAACAGCAAATACAGAATTTAAATCATACCAAAAAAGGAGCAGAGGAACAAGAGTAACAGGCTGCAAGCATCATACAACTTGTTTAAGCTGGATCAGTAAGAGTAGGCATGATGAGGGCCTTTTGGATCATCTGGAAGAAACTAATTAAGGTTTGACTTTAATTAAGCTATCCCTACCTAACAAGAGTGTACTCAATTATATGCTTATGTATTTTGCTAAGCTGCACAGTGTTAGTGTACATGTGCTTGGCACAGTAGACAAGGATCTTCTTAAGCAAAAAGATTTACATCAGAAAATGTCAAATTTTTTTTGTGAATTGTACTTTTATATACCAAGAATAAAAAAAGTTCTGATGAAACAGTAATTGGAAAATAACCCCACTGGACCAGATCAAAGCAGCCTAGCAGATACCAGTGAAGGACATAAAATGAGCATGAGTGGAAATATCTTGGAGTGTGTTCCTTCTCCCATAGTCAATATCAGCTACCTTCTGTGATTCCAGCAGGGGATGGTGGTAGCTGCCCCCCCTCCCCTCATCCCCCCAAAAATAAAAAACCCCAAAGAACATGACACAAAGGGCTGTTTTATATCTCCATCCTCTGACTACAGTCTGCCTGGATGTTGCTACCAGCGTCAGTCATGTCAGCCAGCACGGAGAGGGAGGAAATCTGCTCCAACCAACCCTAACCCATCAAGGCTGCCCTGCCCTCCGTCCCAAGGGAGACCTGACCTGCCCTCCCCCATCCTGGAGTCGATGGGGATATGTGGTTCTTTCAAGAATTCTCCAAAAGCAACATATTTAAAATTCTGCTGGTCATGCTTTGTCCTTTGACATTTTCTTAAACTTCCATTTTCAATTGTCTGGAGATTGTAATACTTTTGTTAAGTACTTCACCTTCCAAAAAAAAAAAAAAAAGGGAGATGGAAAGATGATGAAAGCTATTTCCCAATACACATTATCTTAAAAAAAACCCAGAGTGCATTTGCAGTAAATTTTGATATACATAAAATAGCTCTAGGACTTCAAATGTGTGAGGGGGTTATACAATTAAAACACCAAAATATTTAACAAATCTTCTGTCTCTGACATTCATACTCTTTGTAGGTCTTCTACTTCATGAAGCAATTTATTGCTGAAGGAAGTAAACACTTTATTCACTGAAGCCTTACAAGATGAATCAGTGGTATCACTACTGAAGTAAAACATCTTTGGGTATCACAAAAACCAAATAATTAATATCCGTCCAAAGATTAAAATTCCTTGTCCTGGAGACCCTTTTGATAATTATGTAATTTGGACGCCTAGAAGTGCCAATGCACTTTTTATGTATTTGTTCTTGTTGTAAAATCCCCTTTCTGTACCATGTCATTGGAGTCCTTATGAGTATACATAAGAAGTTAAAAGGCAACTATACTGATTATTAAGAAATTTTAATTTTAGACTTGGATAAAACTTCTGTATTTTCCAGTGGATATGATCAGTGATTAGCAAATTCATTCACTGAATGCATTTTCCAACTGGGATCTTTTTTAAGGATGCAGAAAAAAACCTTTTAGATTTGTCTCTTGAAATCTATGAAAAGGTCTGCTAGTGTTTATGTTAGAAGACAGCTCTTACAAAACAGTTTTTTAGAAGACAATTTTTTTCTCTCCTAAGCTCACAGCATCATTTTACTGCTAAGTTAAAATACTGTGTCAGTATCTTTGTTCAAAGGTTTATGTCAATTTTGAAAACATCCTGAAGAAATATTATGTTTAATTACTATGGTAGTTGGTAGTTTATGAACAGATATTTTGGGATTTTGAAGACTTAAGCTGATAAGACTTTAATGAAAGCTATTCATCTCTGCCAGAACTAACACACTTTAATCACAGAATCACAGAATGGCTGAGGTTAGAAGGAATTTCCAAGTACAGAGACCCCACAACATCCTTGGGCAACTTGTTCTGGTGTTCAGTCATCCTCACAGCATTAAAAAAGTGTTTCCTGATGCTCAGAGGGAACTTCCTTTACTACAGTTTGTGCACATTTTCTGGTCCTGCCACTGCACAGAACTGAAAAAGATATGGCTCCCTCTTCCTCTCTGCACCTTACCCCTCCTCGCTTGAGTATTTTAATTGAGAGATGTTTAGGTCTGCTAACAAATTATAAGTAATATTTTATCTTTTTGCACAACTGAAAGATTTCTTTTTCTAATTGCTTTATTAACCATGACTGCCACTAGTTACAAACATGCATACACACACATTAACATACAGCCACATATATATTTATTGTCCTTCCACTGCCTTTTTCTTTCTCTTTTTTCTCTGTTAGTTGCACAAGATTGCATGAAACAGTTTGATTTTTCCAATTTTTCTAGAGCTTTAGAGGTAACCACCCTGCTAGATGGAACATTTCTGGAAGTTTTCAGGGGACCCTGCAACTTCTGTTAGTTGTTTCTTTATTGGCAGATTAATGATTGTAGCCTGATAGATTGGGTCCTGATAAAATATGGGCTCACTCTACTCCACTCCTTGGTGGACTGGACCAAACGAGTGCCAGATGTCCTTCAACATCAAGCATTCTGTGGTCCTGAGATACCTGACCATGGGATTCAGGAGTGGGGTACTGGCCTGAGACTGGGGACCAGAGTGGTGTCACTTACAGGAGTCATCCCCAGTTCAAGACATGGAGTCATCAGGTGCTGGATGAAACAAGCATTTTTTGTTATATTGTGAGGATAAACAGGAGATCCAGGGTAACCACAGTGACACAGCAAAGGTGAGAGCCTGAGTAACAGGATCCAATGTGGGTGGGGCATCTAGTCTTCACCTGAATGAGCAATGCAGAGGGACATACATTTGCTCTGGTGGCTGATGCCACAATTCAGGGACATTTTGCTGATCTGACTCCAGTAGCTGTCATCAGACCCATTCACACCTGTTGCCCAGTATCTGGCTCTCTGGGCACAAATTCAGTAGGACCCTCTCTAGATTCAGAGCTATGGCCTGTCCAAACTGCTGACCTGGGACCCTCACTCACTCTGGTGTCTGACACCACAGGCAACCAACCCTCACACACACAGGTCACACCAGCAGCTGGCAGCTAGTCCTTGCAGCACATGTACACAGGGTTAGAGAGTGACATCACACTGAGAGTAAAAGTTTTAATAAGTAGATATAAAAAGACAGGACAGACTGCAATGATGAGGAACAGGGCTCTGCCAGAGAAGTGTACTGATATGTTTGCATGCAGCCAGTTCCTTCATAACTTTTTCTGCCTATTTACCTACTCTTTTTGTTCCTTCCTGCTTGCCCTTCCACTGCATTTCTCCTAAGGGGCTTGTACAACTCTATCAATGCTAAACTCCTTCCAGCCTGAGGTACCCCTGGTTTAACAGTCTTAGTTAAAAAAGTGCAACAACTGTGGTCAGCAATAAAACTGTTTTTGAAAACAAATGTATTTCAATCTCTTCCATGAGCTGTCATTTTCTGCTTAAGCTGAAGCTTTACTGGGACAAAAGTTGACATAATTAGTCTGCAACCTTATTGTATCATTTCATTATCCAAGCCAAAATGATGTCAGTATCATCCTGTCAAGGCTGGCCAGCAACAAATGTTTTATCCTGAGCATCTTAGAAGCAGTTAGATGCACCTAAACAGAAAAGTGGTGCTTTCTATTGAAATGGGTTGAATAGCCAAAGAAGTCAGAATAAAAACAGTTTTGTCATACGTGAAGGTGGCTCTTTTTCTTTCTGTAATGGTTCAGTCAGTGCAAAAAGAAAATGAACTAATAAAAAGCTAGATGAATCTTCACAAAGGATAAAAACAAGCTCAGTGAAAAAGATATGCCTATGAAAAGAACAGACTTCATGATAATTATGTATTTAAGTTGTACATATACAGAACGCTTAGTCTGAATCAGAAAATGCAGAGCACTGTAACTCCATGTTTGTTTTCTCTGTAAGAAATAAAATTGACAGTCTTTTCAGAGTAAGCAAATAACAGAAAATAAATGTTTTCCTGAAGTTCACTTGAAGCCTAAAGGGATACTATGTTATAACAATCTACCTTCCATTCTTTGCAGCTCTGACTAGTATCCCACAGAGATTCTTTGCTAAGCTGTGAGTACAAAATAAAATGTGGAGAGACCCAAACTTGTCTACAGATTCCCCTTATTATTAGCATCCATTCTTACCATAGAACATGTCACTGGAGACTGGTATTGTCCTTAGACTGAAAGGATTTCAGGAAAGGTATTTTGGAGCATCTGAAAGAAGGAAAATCTGCTGGTTTTTTAGAAAACCCTGTAATCTCAATTATCCATTTGCTTTTTCTTTAAAGAAATGTCCAAGCTCCCCAGTCTCGATCAGCAATGTCATTTGCCAACTTTGTTTGCAGTGGAGATAGTTTTAAATTTTATGTTATTTCTGTAGTAACTTTGCAGAAAAATATAGTTTGGAAATTGCTATGAATTAGTTCAGATCAAAAAGAACAGTTTTACTCTACATTACAGGAAATGAATGTAAGTAGAGTTGCCAGTTACTAATAAATAAAAAACAATGCCCCTAAGGAAGCATCTTGACTAATACATAGGGAAGGTTAACTATATTTAGAATAGCAGAACAGCATCTGACTGACAAAATATAAAACTACATTGTATTGCTTGCGTATCAGCTTTTTTTTTTTTTCCTTTTTCCAAAATAATTAGCATAACATTGTATTACATTAACTTGTAAAAGGCCCTGTGTTTCAGGGAGTAGAATGGGCTGGAAGTGGTAATGGATGTATTTTGTTAAATGTTTATCTATATCTGTCTTTGCTAATTTAGAAGCTGTTTTAGTAATGGTTTTAAATTACCAGAAGGAAGGCTCCTACAAGATTAAATTATTCTCATTCATAAAAAATTATTTGAAAAAGTCAGACAGCTTTTAAAAAATGGCTAAAAATGTCACTCTGGAAAAATACTAGATTTTTTAAACATAAAAGAGAATCATGAGGATGAAACGTCACTTATCAATTGAGCTTGTGACTCACAGTTTATAATTTTGGGGTTTAAAAGCCAGTTTTCAAACACATTTAAATGGAAGTATAAAAATATCATGTACCTCTTAATGATATTAATATCGTACTCAAATAAAGCAAAATAAACCAAGTCCATACCTAAATATGAAGAAAGTTAATACCTGTTTGTCATGCCAGATGTTTAGCAGACATTTGGACTGCAAATAAACTGTATTTGGAATATTTTTTTCCTTTACTGACTCTAATTCTAAAAGTGTATTCAAATATGTGACTATAATCCTCTGTTCTCATTTTGATGCCATCTGTAGTGTTTTATAAACTTTAGTTTTAGTTTTAGGGCAGTAAAATACTTTTTTTTTTCCCACTCTTATCTGCTTATCAGTAAAATAGAGTAGGTGGTATTTGGATTGGTTAAGGAAAAGTCTGGCCATTAGGATTGAAGCATCCAGCACCTTTTTTCTTCTCTTTCCACAAGGGACCCACTTCGGCCAGTGACCTGGGGACTGAATATTTCTCCTTCTAGTCATTCCTACAGCTTGAATTCCTTTCGGTTACAGCAGATGAGAACCCATGTCTCCTACTCTGTGTGTTTTAAACCTACTGTTCGAAGAGGCTGGTAGAAAAGCCATTACTGTGTTTTGTCAGTGTAGGTGTATGTTGCACTTGTGATCAGCTTGGGACTTCTAGAAAATATACATTTGTACCTTGTCAGGGTAGAATTAAGCATGCTAACATCATGCTTATTGAAACATATCTTCCTGTGACTTTAGTATTTTCTTCTTGAACTCCAATTATCATTGACATTTTGTTGCAGCTTTACTCCTAAATACTTGAACTTGGCAATTTAGACTGAACATCTAAGTTTGTATGACAAGGAAACTTTCAGACTACCCGGAAAAGGATTTATTTATTGCTGGCCTCCACAACTGGGTGCTGCTGGGCTGCTGTTTCTGCTGCATCTGATATGAGGATATAGATTCTGACAGAACTCCTTTTTGCATGTATTAAAATGACAGTGGTCTCCTCACACGGGGCACCATTTGTCAGTGATCAAAAGACTGACACAGAAGATGGTGACAGGCATCAGCAGATAGTAACTCTTTATTATTCCACAGTACAGCCTTTTATACCAGTCTCCTATATCACTCACATGCTTCTTGTTGCAGAAATCAACACACCTGCATTCCAAGTTGTTTTTCTTTCTTCCCAGGCCTACAGCTGTACCTGATCAAAGTTGGGGCTGCTTGCAGCCCACACCTCCTCTCCCACATTAAAGATAAGAAAATTCTGATAGTTAAATCTTTATAAATTTTTGTATGGGTAGATCAAGAGCTTCCAACCTTAACAAATGCAGTCAAACACAAATGTCAGTAAAGTCAACAACCAAAGTAACTATAACGATATGATGATGTAATATTATTTCTGATTATTTTTTTGTTACTAACAAATAATAGTATCCATAACCAGTTTAAACTGCTGTGTAATAGTGTGTAGTTTTTATTCACTAAGGAGTTTATTTGATTTTCACAAAGGAAAAAGCATCTTACATTTGGTTGGCTGTTGAGCTGTCTTAGGAAGATCCAGTTGGTTGAGCTGTCTTAGAATCAAGAATACATTTATTTTAAATATGTATCATTCACTGTTCTGGGAGTATGGATATTTAATTTATCTGAAAATACTATATATACAAGTATCTAGGGCCACAAATCTGCAAGATGTGATAAACTACACATAGTGATTAAAAAACATATCTTTAAATAACTTGTGAGTATAAAAATAAAACTTTGGTTCTGGTCTAATGCAATACAGAAAAAATGTGATGGCTTTTTAAAATTTCATTATTATGATTTTTCCGGAGTTTTATAAACTGATCATTGTCCTGTCACTTGGAAAGTGAATTAGCTTATAAATGTTAGAATAGCAGAAGGTTTATATTTAATTGAAGACACTACGTACATGAATATGCATGTGTGTGTTTTTATAGATACTAGTAAGCTTCATAACCCACTTTTCTTAATAGCTATACGCAAGAACTCTTTTTTTCAATTGCTGGATTAAAGGATTAACAATGAACTTCACTTGTCTTCTAAAATATTTTGAGATGGGGAAAAAATAATGGACTGAAATATACTGTATTGTATTCAACTCTGGAAACTATACACAGAACAATGCACATAAAAGCAATCTCCTGATCACATGTCTTGTTTTCAATTAAAATGTCAGGATATAGACATCGTACCTCGTAGTAGGTAAGAAAAATAACCATATTTTCAGTAACTTGTTCATTATACACAGGACCGTGAAATGCAAGATGTCTCTTGTTGGAAGAAAAAAAGCAAATCTATGTGGGTGGACATATATGTGTGTGAACAATGAGAATGCAGTCATCTCTCTTATTTAAATAAATATCTATGGGGAAAAAAGCGTTTGTGTTTCCTGCCTTCAGGCATGAAGAATTATGTGGTTTAAAAGGTTTAAAAGGTAGCAACAGTTTGTTTTCTTTGAAGTGGTTGAGGTTGGGTTTTTTTGGTGGTTTTTTTTTTT
>VYXC01011980.1:222907-471474 GCA_013397175.1 Platysteira castanea | reverse complement strand
TTTTTTTGTTTGTTTTTTTTTTTTTGTGGGGTTTTGGTTTTTCCCTGGTAATTTTACTAGATCAAAAGTACAGACTTAGTTCATTCAACTACACTGCAACGTCTAAAGATAGTCAAAATGCTCTGACGTATTCTGCCAGGCATCCAGCTGTCTTTCCAAAATACTACAGGTCCCTCATATCTGCAACAATTCTTCACAACGCCTTGGACAGATAGAGGACTGAAAAAGGTACTCATGTTCGGGTTACTGAACAGAGACATAATTTGCCTTACAGTGAGGTGACCAGCTCCTCAGTTTTGACAGAGGTGAAGATATGGACTGTGTGTGTACACTGTGACTGTTACAGGAGCTCAGGCACCTGGATCTCTTATAAATACCTTTTATTTTTGAATGAAATCTAAATCAAACCCTTAATACCAGAAAGAACTCACTGTGACAAGAAGAGGCACCTTGTTATATCATCTTCCCTAATTCCACTAGGAGCACTTCCATGTAAGACCCATTGTACCCTATGGAAAAAAAAAATCAAAGTTGGAACTGCCCAATGGTGAACTTTAGTCATGTTCTTTAGCTTATTTGTTTTATTTTTGGAAATTTAAGTAAGTTATCGTAAGTTCATAAAATTCTTTCTGAACACATAATTTTCAGGCAAACACAGTGTTAAAGTACTAGAGAAGCTGTTCACTAATTCAAACTATAAGGAAATTGTACTTTTTTTTTCTTCCAGTTTGAGTGTTTCCCATGTCTTTGGAACTTACAAAGTTATTTTGGTGTCCAAAAGAACAATAAAGTCAGCTAATCTATTTTCAGGTTTTAAGAGCTAAATTTGGACTCTGTTTGATGTATGTTACAAAGCAAAGACATAATGTTTGATTATTTAAAATAGCCACAGAAAAATAAAGTGCACAGAATTACTTCTTTAACCTATATTGGATATCACTGTTGAAACCAATCAATCCCTTTGATGATGAAAAGAACTAGAGCGTGTCAAGATCAGGCTTTATGTGTGTCAGTACAGGTATATCCCTCATTATGTCATACTTTTTTCCTCTAAAATACAAAATATAAAAATTATTCTATGGTTTTTTAGATGGAGTAAGCCCTGGGTCATACTGATACAAGACTTTTTTTCCATGCTAAAAAATTTTTGAGATACATATAGTTAAAATATATGACATGCGGGTAGTAAGCAATTCAAATATCTGGTTATCTGCTGGAAAGTAAATCTAATCTGATAACATTCTAAATGCTCCTTAAAAAATGCCTGGGTTTATAAAATGGAAAAAAGTTTTATAGGAGGAGCTACCTTAATTGTTTTGGTTTTTTTGACCATCAGACAAATTATTGAATATCTCAAACTGGAAGTTAATATGGGTAAGAGCAATAAAAAAAAAAAAGGTTTGCTATGCAGGAAAGCGAAGGTAGGAGCACAAAATAAGAAAAAAGAATTGCTAGCAAAATATCCTGTTGCTGAGGAAAGCTATGAGGCATACTGAAATAACGTAATGGCTCTGTGATGAGCTCTGTAATGACTTTAAAATGTTTAAAAAAGGAATCATACAACATTGAAAATAAAGACATGACTGAATATGACTATAAAGGAGTAGGTCAAGCATGTAAGGATTGAATTAGAAAGATATAACCATGAAATCAGTTCCAGCTACACAGAGAGTTTTAAAAAAGAAAGTTTTATAAATGTTTTTCAGAATAAATAGAAGACACTGAAAAGAAGATTTCAGTTTATAGAAAGACAGCAGGGATGGAAGAGAAGGACAGATTGTGTACTGTGTAAGAGAGCAGTTTGAGCAAACAGGGGTTATCTGGGAGATTTCTGGACTGTGTCAAAGACATATTCTTGACAGTTGCCAAGTATGGCAATAAAGATTGGTGCCTTTTTGGAGTCACTGCTTGCAAATAGCCAAGAACTCTTTGGAGATGGATCTGTAAGCAGAAGCTTTGGCTGCAATAACCCTACATTTTTAGAGATAAGATCGTAACAGGCATGAGAAAGAAAAGTAAAGTAATAAAGATCACTGACTTCAGAAGAGCAAACTTCAGCTTCAGGTTCTTCAGGGAACCATTAGGAATGGTCCAAAGTGAGCTTGTCTTCAGGCACAAAAAGGACCTCAGAAGTGCTTTGAGATTTTCAGGACATCATTCTGAAAGCACAGGTGTGATCTATACCCATGTCAGCTCTTGTGTCATATCCAAGACAAGAATTTGCAAAAGTTAACAGTTGCTTCTGTGTGACAACTCAATTAAGCTTTCAACATTCTCCATAGTCTCCATAAATAAAAAGAAGAGCACAGTCCCAGTAATTGGTCCATCTTCAGATCTTCTTCAGATTGAATAGTTACTGCTTTCCTCCCTCTATACTCAATTCAGCCCTCCTCCATACTAGATAACACACATTTATATGGAAACAATATAAAGCCCATATTTGAACATTGTTAATTTTAATATTTATTAGAGTGAATAGATTAGGATTGCAGACTAGTCATGGGAATTGGATAGAAAAACACTATGCAAGAGTTGAGGGAGCCTGGCTCTGTTTGCTTTAGAGTATTTAAGGAAATAACTGTAGCAGTCCCTGAATCTTTAGTGTTTATCAAGGACAAAGGAAGAACAAAGGAGTGAATAACAATATGGTTTGAGTCTTTTTTGAGAAACATTAGGGGTTAGAAATGACCAATATAGTACAGTCCAAAAAAGTCTCTGTTAAATAAATGTCATTTATTTCTAGGATAGGATACCTAGTAGATAAATACAGAATTGCAAATTGCAGGTTTGGAGGCTTTTGTTGTGATTCCATGACATGATGATTTCTGTATCATATTTGGATTGCTACCTTTGCATTAAATGAATAACACCTATACAGTTAGTATATGAATAGTTATAGTTAAGCTATCATTCCTAAGCCATCTTGACACATTCTTCCTTTACTGTCAGTTTAGCAGAATTACTTCACAGCATCAGGCTTTTGGTCTTGCACAACTATAATCTGTTGTAAGTAAAACCATCAGTCAAAGAAATCTCCCATTAAATGAAACATGGCATCCACTTCACATGCTTAGAAGACTGAACTAGCCTAATTGTTTGGTAGTTTTCAAATGTGAGGTATGTGCTAATTCCATATTCAAATATTAAAGACTTCTTCACCCATAAAAAAAGAACACAACAAAGAAAAGAAAAAAAAACACAAGCTACAAAAACCAAAGAAGCCCCCTCCTATGAACCTGACAGCCAGTAATATTATATGAAAACAAAAGAGCATGATGTATGTCAAGTATAACTACCCAAAGCTATACAGTTTGAAAGTCAGTTTGATTTCCTGAAAATTATTTGGAACAAAAAATTAGTCAGGGGTATACAACCTTTAAAGAAGGACAAGTTCTATGCCAACCACTGGATGAAGAGAGCCTTACCAAGCCTTTCTCTTCAGAAATGCTTGGCAGGTAACAACTCTACAAATAACTCTGAAATCTTCAAGTATACTCAACCAAAGTCCACAATTGCTACCAAATATGCAATCACTCAAGTTGCACATTTATCACTTCTTCAAGAAGCCATTTTTCCTACTACTTTTACAAAACAAAGTTTTTGGAAGATTCTCTATTTTGTGTCATCTCTCACCGCCTTAGGACATTAAAAAAGTAAAAATGGAAAGAAATTGACATGGTATATTTTTTATCCTTCTATTTGTTTTGCATTGATTAGCATTACTGTTCATCATTCTTTTGGCATTCTCTATATTTCTGAACACAGATAAGAAATTACAAGATAATAATCTTACTTATGACTGCTTCATAATTAACAGGCACTGAAGAGAAATATATGGCTTATTCTAACAGTTTGCTCTGGAGGTGTCCATCTAACCTGTCAGTCGGGCACCCCAGAGAAGTGTGAGTTTATTTCAGATATTCTATAGCTTCTTAGGGAGGACTAGAAATATACACTAAGGCTACTGAACTGAGTCTTTAATTGTCACATCCTACAGCAGACACGACATCTGGTCAGCTGAAAAGGTCTCTTGACTGTTAATTGTCCTGTAGATACATTTGCAATAATCATCTTATTTTCCTTTATGATGAGATATTGGTGTTTTAAAGGAATTTAATTGAATCTGAAGGCACATATTTTGATTGAGTCAAGTGACTTTTACTCCAGAAATTATTGCTGTAAGCATTTAGGACAGGCTACAGTTGCTTAAACATGGGCATCTATTCTCACTTCCTGTGCTCTAAGGCACTTTATAGTTACAATACTGGACCAAGGGGACACTCACATGCTCCTTGAGCAGCAGCTGGAGACTACACAGAACTAGGGATATTATGCTCAAATTGCCCAGCTTGGCTGTCTTTTGGCAACTGGAATCTATTCATAAAGATAAATGAATTTTAGCCAAACTGTTTTTATATAACAGCTCAAATTTAATCAAATCCATATTTAAAGTTTCCCAAGGGGTTATGCTAAATAAGCCACTTTTTGTTGATATTTGATTTGTTTGAAGATTGCAAAATAAGACTTTGATACTTGTGAATTTGAAATATGGCAGTTTTCTGAACCACTGTGGGCTATGAGTGATGTGTCTTCTTCAGTACCTTTAAGGATGTGGCTATGAAGAAGATGATTTAAGCTCTCTCTTGGGGAGGATGATAGTTTTGGCAGAAAGATCTCTGAATGTAGAAACTGCGAATGACATAGAGGTGAAGGCAAGCTTTGATGTGAAGTTTTGCTAAACCAGAGATCCTGAGTAAACTGAAGGGACAAAGCTTGAAAATAAGCTGGAAGGAGGTTTTGTGACTAGGACAAAAAATCTATTTGACTACAAACAGAAAGCATGTCTCCTACCAAGTAAATAAATTTCAAGAAGAGCATAAATAAATAAAGAACATGGTTTTTACCAAATTGAAAGATACCATGAGTAAACAAGATGTAGTATAGCAAACAGAACAAAAAATCTAGGAATTTACCACTTCAAGAAAACTGAAAATTAACTTCTAGCTTAATTTGTAACTTATGTCTATGACTAGATAATAATGACTATTGTATGGTAGTGATAGTAGTTATGAGCAAATGTACAGGTATTGTGTGTAGTGCTGATTTAGTTATCATGTATTAAGATACTCAGCAGTAAGAAAAGTATATAATGTCTTGTAATTTGAACAGTAATTGACTTCAGGCATGGACTTCAGGCCACAGGCCTTTGACTTCAGTTCTCAAGCTGAGGCCTCGGCTTCGGACTTCAGGTCTGTCTACAAGCTGTGGCTGGCAGCTGTAGGCTTGCTCTCTGTACCCACGACCCACGATGCAATAAACAATTTTGGAGAGCAGCCTGGAGTCCCTCATCTCTCGTTTCAGGCTCTTACAGCTCTCTTCTTTGACTTTAACCTGAAAGAGAGGATATGCAATCCCTTTCTTGCCATCTAGTCTTTGTTAGTAATTAGTAGCAAAGACAGGCCTTAGAGAGGACATCTTCCCAAACCACCTCTCAGCTGTAACCGGCTCTTTAAACTGCTGCTGTAAGTAGGGGATCAGGAAAGTGACTTTAATTTCTGAGTCAGCAAGGACAGATACCACAACATCCTCTGATACAGAAAAGAAAGTTGTCTCAGGGATGTAGCCAGCTCTGAATACCAAATTACCTTATTCTTAAATATAGTGTGAGTTACAGTGACTTGGAGACAGCAGGGTGAATGGAAAAAGTATTTCAGAGGTGTATGAATCCCCTGTGTATAGAGCAAGAGAAGGCAAATTAAATCATAACTCAGTAATGCAGAAAGTACACTCTTCACTTTCCCAGTAAATATGTCTCCTTTTGTTCCAAGTTTAGGAAGTATATAGAACCTGGAGGAACTTGTGCTGTTGAAAGGAGACCCTGGAATTCATGGCTGTTTTTCCTTTAAAAATATGCTAGTCCATATCTGTGATCAGTTTTGATATACCAAAATGAAAGCATGATAAACTCTACATTTATTTGTTACTAAGAAAGCAAGAGTTCTGAGACATTATTGTTGTTGAACATTATTAAAGAAAACTTTTTAAAATTATCCCCAGCTTTTTAGTGTTCTAATGTTTTTAAAGTTCCTATGTTAAAAAGAAATAATAAGTCTTGACAGACAGTCATGTTAATAATGTATTTATAGAGTTGGTTTTTTAAAGTATTTCTTGAGCTACTCTTCCCCTAGTGTGATCAGGAATTTTCCTTGTTAATTATGCCTTGTAAAACTGAAATAATATTACACATGTATATATTGATGTAGCTTTTGTAATATATACACTTTATTTAAGAATGCTTACATTTTATAGTGCAAATATGATTGTATTCTGCTTACTCTAAAGTGCTTACAAGCAAAAAATGTGGATACTTGTTAGATTTTCTAATCCTTCTACTGGAGTTACTATTTTGTATTAGTATTCTAATCATAAATAATTTTCAAAAGCATCTGTTTAGAGTTTGAAAGAAATTTCATAGCAGATTTTGTTTGATTTTTTTTCTTAGCTTTCTTAATGTCCACAGAAAAATATTGGTCTTTCTGTTGCCAGTAGGAATTTGTATTCTGATTGTTACACATTATGATGTCTGCTTAGGAGGGGGAAGCTATTTAAGCCCTTTTTAGCAAAGAAAAATAGCAAGATTGTATTTTTTTCCTTTTTTTTCCTTTTTTTTCCCATTTTTTTTTAATCAAGTAAGCAAATTCCAGTGAAATAAAGCAGATTCCAAATTTAGTATCTGTTCAGTTTTACAGATGGGGTCTCCTTAGGATATAAGTCAGAGGGTCTACTGCAATCTTGAGCTACCTACTTGACAAAAAATCCCTGTTGACTTGTTTGGTTTTTTTAAAACCACCATATGTATTACATGCAGATGAGTCGTGTATCACACAATAGCTTTTTCTGCCTTCTAGGCACCATATCTATTTCCTCCTTAGTCTTGTGAAATGCAACAGTCAGTGGAAACTAACAAAAAATTCTCAGAAGAACCTATGATAGCAAGAAACAACCAATGGCCAGTGCTCTTGGAGCTCATCTGTCTAGTTTTGTTCCCTGTATGGATTTGTCCAGGCTGGAATTTTAAACTTCTTTCAGCTTGAGGTAGCTGATAGGCAATTGGATGAACTTAAAAGATAAAGCTGTAAATGACAGTCTAAGCATTATGCAAATGGTTGTTCTCCTGGTATTTTCTGTATTTACCTCCTAGGGTTGGAAAAAATATCCAATTTAACAATAAACAATGTTTTAAAAGTGGGACTGAAGCAACTGCTTCAGCTATTCAATATTTTGGATCTGTGAGCTTCCTGCTAAGTAAAACACTGCAGTTGTTGTGACAGAAAGTTGTTTTGCTGATTTTGGATCTTCCTGTATTTTGTAAAGATTGTTTTAACACTAATCAACATAGTTTTCCATATTCTGCAAGCTGGGTAAACTCAGTTTCTGTTCCAAGCACACTGTCACACCAGTGGTTATTACAACACGGCTGGCATGGGTTGATCTCAGTGGGATTCCACTTAGTTTGTCTTTCAAAACTTCCTTATTTGATTCTAGAGGAATATTCTTGGGACCAAAATACGTGCATAACAGTACGCAATGTTTGGAGCTGTGATGTTACATTGCTAACTGGGCTAAGAAATATTTCATCAGAGTAAATATGAATGAATCAGCATTTCCCAGAATCAGAGAATGACCTGGGGTGGAAGACAGCTTAAAAATATTCTAGTTCCAACCCCGTTTCCATAAGCAGGGATGCCACCCACTAGATCAGGTTGCACAGGGCCCCACGCATACCGGCCTTGAACACTTCCAGAGTGGGGGCATCCACAACTTCTCTGGGAAACCTGTTCCAGTGCCTCACTACCCTCTGAATAAGGAATTCCTTCACAACACCTTATCTAAATCTCTCTTCTTTTAGTTTAAAACTGAGATTATGTAAATTTTTTTTGTACTCTGAAAGGTAAAGTTCTCTGTAATTCTGTCAGCTTGGTAGCAATGTAGAAGCTTATGTCAAACAGAGGTTAGGTTTTAACTTTGTTGAAAAGGCGAAATAAAAAGAAGGACTCCTTTCTTTTTTTTTTTCTCTGTTGGAATTCATGAACAAAGTAGAAAAATGCAGATGATGTTATATAGTCCAAATAGCTCTAGGCCAGTAAAACCAAATTATTACATGAGATAAACCAAATTGTTACATCAGATAATCCACTTATCATGTGAAAAACAGGACAAAATGCAGCTTTTCCTTTAATATAAATCTAAAGAAGTACAAAGCTGTTGACTAAATAGGAACATCTAAATGATTTTCCATTTTCTGAAAAATGTAGCACAGCACTTTTTGATGATTTTCAAAGCAGCATGTAGATAGGGAAGTTACTTTTTTCAAGATCTTGTGCAGTGACTTCTGAGTACTTCCAGCTGAAATTAAATTATGTCTCTAGATATTAATTATATTTTTGCAAAATTCTAACAGGACTCACTATTGTCAGTGCATGATGGATGAACAATTACAAACACCTTTTCTATGTGATTTTAAAAACGCTGTTTTGAAAAAACCCTTTTCTAAGATGTGACATTTCTTCTCCACGCAAGCAAGCTGGCATGAGTTTGATGGCCTTGAGAAGGCATCTGCCTTAAATAATTGTTAAGCAATATTTGTGATATTGGTCATGAATTTATGGCCTTCCCTTTAGATATCCACGAATGCTGATAGAATAGAATAGAATAGAATAGAATAGAATAGAATAGAATAGAATAGAATAGAATAGAATAGAATAGAATTGAATTTCTGTTGGAAGGGACCTAAAATAGCCCAATTCTCTGACCACATCAGGGCTGAAGAAAAGTTAAAGCACATTGTTAAAGGCATTGTCCAAATGCGTGTTAAACACTGACAAGCTTGGGACATCAACTGCCCCTCTAAGAAGCCTGTTCAGTCAACACTGAATCTCTCCTGGTGCATCTGTGAACCATCCCCATGTGATTTTTCACTAGATACCAGGGAGAAGAGATCAGCACCTCCCTTTCCACTTTCCCTCCTCTGGCAGCTAAAGAGAGCAATGAGGTCCTTCAGCCTTCTTTTCTCCAACCTAGACAAACCCAGAGTCCCCAGCTGCTCCTCATGGAACATTACTTCCAGCCCTTTAACCAGATTTGTTGCCCTCCTCTGGGTTCATTCAAGGACCTTAACATTCTTCTTAAATTGTGGTGCTGCACCAGTGCTGAATGCAGCAGGACAATTGTTATAACATAGAATTTTTGTATCCTTCTAACTTTCAGACTTTTTTTAAAAAAAATTCTCCAGGGCTTACCACAATTACTGTTAATGGCTATTTAATCTTCTATACAAATTTCAGCTATGTTCTCTGTTGCCTGTGGCGAAAACCCATTTTCCTTTATTTTCCCCATTCTTTTAATAACACGGGACAAGCTGTGGTGAATATTATAAATAAATACAGCCTGTAATGCTCCTGCTAACCTCAAAAGCTCACACAGGTTTCTTGCAATCTGAACACAATATGGAAACATAAATATGACATTTGGAAAATTGAAAATTTTAGTAAAATATTAGGATGGTTTCATTTGAAATGTTGTCGTCTCCTGTTCTTGGTGCACATTTAAAGCAAATTATGTTCCATAGTGCATACTTTGCTTGTTATATGGGCATCACATTGAAATTTTTCACGTTTAGTAGATGACAGATTTCAACAGGAAACCTTTTCAGTAAGAATACTTTAACAAAGAAGAAAACTGCACCTGCAGAAAGTTCAACTAAAAAAGACGTTTGATGGGTAACACCAGGGGTTTTAATTGTAGCACAGTCTGTAATGTGAGGCACGTACACTGCTCCCTGATGTTGAAGCCAAATGACACCATGTCATGCTATAACTCCAGCTGGCAAATAAGCCTTACCCTGCTACTTGCTCACACCTTCCCAGTGGGATGGGGGAGGGAATCTGAAGGGTAAAAGTGAGAAAATTCATGATTTGAGACAAAGCAGTTCAATAGGTAAAGCAAAAGCCATGCATGCAAGCAAAGAAACTCAAGGAATTCATTCACCACTGCCAACTGTCAGGCAGATGTTCAGCCCTTCCCAGGAGAGCCGGGCTCCTTCACACATTAACAGTGACTTGGGAGGACAAAACTTCTTAACTCTGAATATCTTTCTTGAAGAAATTATATATATAGTTATATGAAACACACGCTCTTGGGTCTACACAGGCAAGAAAACAAACTTCCCTTGATTTGCACTAAGAAAACATGCTGAGTGGAGGGAGGATATGTAAATATTTGATATCATACCTTTGCAATTTTGGGTGTATTAATCAGCAATCTTTTCATACTGACATATATCTCTGTGAAAACCTGGGACCATTCTCATCCAATCAAACTTTCTATAGTTTTAACTGCCTATGTAGGATAAAGTGTGGGCTAATTTTAGCCCCCAAATATCTAGTACATGAAATAGAAGCATGTTTAGTCAGTAGTTTTCCTTCCTCATGTTCTATTTTAGTGATTAAAATGCCTTCTAATGTTTGAAGCACCACAATAAACAAATATTATGCAGTTACTCTTTTCTTTATCAAAGCCGCAGTTATGTATTTCTCATTCCTCAAAGAATACAGACAAAGAAGTGCATTCCCAGCATTTCCCACAGCGCCTGTTGGTAGCTGCACATACAAGAAAACACTTATTTTTTTCTCTCTCTGTGAGTGTGGTCAAAAACCGGAACAGAATTCCTAGAAAGACAGCAGTCCCCATCCTCGCAGATACTCAAAATTCATCTGGATATAGCTCTATATGGTCCTGCTTAAGCAGGGACTTTGGACTAGATGATCACTTCCAAGCTCAGACAGTGTCACTCTGGGACTCTCTAAATGTAGATGTCCTGTCTATGTCCCTAGGATATATCAGATATGCGTGTGTTTAATTATCTCCTGTGCACTTTGCATGTGCATTGATTTTTTTTTTTTTTTTTTTTTTTTAGTATTTTCAGCACAAGATCAGTCTAAAGTTTTCACAGATTTCTGTCTCTGGTTCTCTTACACAATGAAAGGCGTCATCTCTGTATTCATATCGACTACTATGAAAATGTCAGAGGTAACTTCATATATTCTCTTATTAAGACTTCCTAATGAATTTTTTTTATAATAGCCGGATGTCTTTTTTTTCAGCATCACTGGTTGGTTTGGGTTTTTTTTCCTCTTTTCTTCAATGCATTCTCCAAAATAAAACTCAGAGGTGGTGACTTTGCGGTTTTTTACTTTAGAAAATAAAATTTAGAAAGATGGTTTGTAACGTTGTTTGTACTTTATTTCCTTCAATGTGCTATAGATAAGCATGTGGGTTCCTTTTAGGTAGTGGTTATACTCTTTTGTTGTGTGAACCTGCTATTTGAGTTCATTATCCTTCCTTGTTTCATGTGTTCTGAATCTGAGGAAGTTCTGATACAGAAGCTTCTCATTCATACCACTGAGTGTAATACTGTGGAACCGATTTTTCCCTTCAGTTGCAAGCTTGTTAAAAATTTGGGGTTTAGAGTTTTGATCTTTTACAAGTCTTAGTGGAGATGCCTGTGTTTACAGACACACACACACACTCACCTCTGAAACACATAAGCATTGTAACACAATATGCAGCTTTGTGGGAAAATAGATTTGATAACAATCAACCTTGATACATACACAAGCAAAAAAGCAGACAACATGAAGTCAGTCTCACACATCATTGTCTAATACTGTGTGCTATGTGATAAGGTTCTCAAAAGGTCTGTGACACATGACCAAAATCAGACTACGAACTACAGGTGAGACAGAGTTACAAGTGGCATTAGATACCTCTGTGTGGAAAACTGATTTCAGTCTGCATTTTGTGAATGAAAAACAATCAGTAAAAAAGTTGGTTCTTTGTACTCATTATTTAATTTAAAATATCTCATGTTCAGCAAGCTGTTAAAATCTCTTAGGCAAGATTCCAAAGAGGTGCTTGGAACCACAGATGAGCTTCCTTACTGGAGAAAGTTTGGATGCTCTTCGGACATCTAGTACAATTCAGTTGGTTAGACAGAGTTTTCTGCTGTCATTTGAAAGGTCCTGTGGTATCCAGCATGAACTGGCTCATAATAAAATGATTCTAAATGGTCCCAGACCTGTCTGGAATAGCATGTGGAGACCAAGTGAAATCCCCTTGGGTGTTTTTGATGACACTGCAAACCTATGTTTAAGGAAGCTCAGTTTTGCCCATTGTCCTCAGGAGGCAACAATAACAGGTAGAGTACCTGCAGAGAATGATTAAATTCACCCAAAGAAGTTTGTTAAGTGTTTGAAATAAATAAGCTTAATGCCATCATGAATGCATTTCTCATGGAAATGTATATACTCTCAGGAAGCATACACTCTCATTTCCTTCAGTACTGTTTGCTTAAAAATAAAACTCAGATGGAAAATTGAAGGTATGTATCATACCTTCAGATTCATAAAAAGATGTGTGAAACATACATAAAATCTGTCACATGTGATGATTTACTAACTCTTTCATTTTCCCTTCTTTTACAAGAGAAAACATTTCATCTCCAGTTTTGGCCTTCTTTTCAATGGAAGTCATCACAGCTATGAAGGGCTCAGTTTAGTTACCTAATACCTGTGAGAGATCCTAGAGTATCCAAGGCATCCATAAAAGACTCATCTAAATTACAGAAGATCTGCAGGCAACCTATGCTCTTCTGAACAAAGCAATCCATAATGCAGTAGATATCTATGTGCTAAGAACTGAACCAGTCCTAAGTTTCTTATATTGATCTTTATTTTCATTTAAAAAAAATGCTTGGGGTTTTTCAGTGTTTAGGAAAAAGGACCAAGATTTCAGTAATGTACTTCTGATGTTTTTAATTAGCAGTTTACTTCATACAACAGTCTCAAGGTAAAAAAGAACTGAAAAATGCAATGTCTTTTGTTGTTTCAAGCAGAATTCCATTGAAGTCACAGTTTTTACAAACTTTAATTTATTTTAATATCTACAGGGGGACACAGAGTAGTTGTGGAGAATGACTGTTCTCACCTAAAAAATTGAAAGTTTCATAGTTTCCAGTGGTTTAAACTGAGCATAATCCTTCCAGAGAAGAAGGACACTTCATTGGGAACAATGAGTATGACAATATGCCCTAAAAATAGGCATTATTGGAATGGATGGATTTTTTTAAGACATATCTATATCTTTAGGAAAATAACTTGCAGTTGCTGCTTGTAAAACATTGTGAATGTATACTTCATCAATTTTAAAACTCATTTGATCACTTAATGCTAGCGATAGAATTTCCAAAGGTAGTCAAGGAAATAGAGAATATTCTGTATATGTTTCTATAATGACGTGGTAAAACTAGTCAATATAGTCAAGATCCACCAAATTTTGAAACTGGTGTTAGGGAAGGTCATTTCCTACCACTAAATTCCAGGTTTTATTTCTGTTTAATTTTCAGTGACTCAGTGTTTTACAGAAATATGTTTCTGGAGATACATACAGCAATCAAGCTACCTAAATCCCTCAAAAATCTATCAGCTGCTAACTTCCTCTGGTGTTCTACTATTAATGCAGAATGAAGACCGATGGCTTAGAGATAAATTGACTTAATCAATTAGAATTTTGGAAATGGAGCCACAAATAAAATTTAAATCTAAAGCTAAAATGAATCAAGGCATTTTGATCCTTGGTAATGTATTCATTGACTAGAAGTTAGAAAATTCACTACAAGAATTGAATTCAATTGAATTCGACTTGAATAAAAGTGCTGAATTAAGCTTTTAAAATTTTTGCATAGGTTACATGTGAGAATTAAATAGCACAGAAAAAAAATAAGCTTTGTAAGACAGTGGGAAATGTTGGAAGGAAATATGTCTGGAAGTGTATCACTCTTGGATTTAGGCACCTCACTTACGGCTGCAGTTAGCTGCCTATGCAAAACTGGAACCCATGCTACTCGTGGTTGTCATGGGTTAACCCCAGCTTGAAGTTTTAGTTTGAGAATTCCAGCAGTCTATCCCAAGGTTACTGCTGCTCTGTGTTTTGCTGCTGCTGATAAGCACGGGGGCCACCCCTCTTCCTCCTGTTTGTCAGGTTTCTTTGGAGAGAAATGGAGCTAAGGAAGTGATGCTGTTGCTAAAGGCTGCAGTCACTTCCTCCAAAACTTATTAGAGCAAATCAATCGATCAGTTTGAATATTGACAGCTTTATGGAACCACTTCATTGGCTGCAGGCAGATATTTGCTCCTCTGTGGTCTTCCATGAACCATAGGAAGACAACCTGCATCACCACGGTCTTCTCCATCGACTGGAAAGGAATATTCTCCAGTATCTGAGGCACCTCCTCTCCCTTCTTCTTCACTGACTCTGGTGTCTTCAGAATTGTGTCTCACATTTTCTTTCTCCTAGCTCTCCCAGCTACTGCACAGCCTTTTTTTGCCTTTTCTAAAAAATATTATTTAAGAGGTGCCACCAGCATCAGTGATGGGCTCAGCTTTGGTCAGCCACAAGTTCAACTCGGAGATGGTTGAAACTGGCTCTGTCCTGCATGAGAACAGCTTCTGGTGTCATCTCATGGAAGCCACTCCTGAAGAAAAAACGTCAGATGAGAGAAAATCTATCTTTGAGGCCTGATAGTAAACACAGCTGCCTGAAATGTGAACCAACTCCTTTGTTCCATTTCTAGACATATTAGGAGGTGAAGGGTTGCTGTTCTTTGGTTTAGTATTCTTCGTTTATTCTACAATGTCTCTAATGTAAAGCAAAGATAAGAGAATTCAGGTTTCCATCAGGTTAGATTCCTTCAGATTTGGGATCCAAAATATATGTGCATGTATATATATATGTATTTAAAAAATATGTATATACACATATATATTCTATATTATAATTGGTATTTATTTCTAAAGGCATTTCAGTCCTGTTTCAATCATTATTGCTATTTTCATTCAGGGTATTTATTCATATAATTAAGAAAAATCAGTAACATAATAGCATGTCTGAATGTAAAGCAGGAAACAATGCGATCGTAGAAGACAATGTCTCATGGGTTATCAGGAATATCAAAATTAGTTAGATGAATAATTCAGTATTAAATTTACATATAAATTACACTTGTAAACAACCATAATAGCAATAACTATAATTAATTGCATCAATCATGAAAGATATGATTATATATTTAAGTAAAATAAAGACTACACCTTTAAAACACACCTGGATAATTTTACATGTAAGAACAAACAAGACAAATTACTTTCAAAAACCTGGCAATGAAGAGAATGTTTATCTGTCTCACATAGTTAATAACTAAGTATTGCTCCTAGTCATAAAACCTGTTTGTAAAATATCAACAAAATAGATTGACTGTTCAAGGTTTGATATACTATATGCATATTGTTGCTATACTGTAACATCTAAGAATTTAACCATTTCTTTATGCATCCTTTATTTTAAAAATGAATTTTCTTAATAGAACGATTTTTTGTATTTCTAAAAAATCCAGAATAGTATTCTTTATAAATGTCTTTTTTCCATTAAAAAATACAACAAAGATGCAAGTAAATATACATAAATATTTCTATATGCATATACAATTTGCATAAAAAAAGATTACTTTACTGGTATATACCTGTGAGGTTTTATTGATGTTTGGGAGTTTATTTCATATTTGAATGACAGTGATTTCAAACACTTGCTGCATAGGAATAGTTGGTTTGCTTTCAAGTAGGTCCTATCCAGGGTCACAAAACAGCTACATTTAATTGTCTTGGTGTAGCTGTCAAAGTTCCAGGCATTTTCAGTGGAGTTGGTGGACTTCACTGCTGATGTGAACTGCCATGAACATGGCCTGGTTAGAAAAGGAAAATAACTGAACAGAATAAAATGTCTGCTGAACAGTAATGGTGGGAATTGTCTGCCAACCTGGGAACCTCAGGCCTGGGAACTGGGTTCAGGAACCAGAAACATCTTTGAAAATCTTAGCTGGTATCTTTGAAGCAGAGCTGGGTACCTAGAAATCTTCCAGTACCTTTGGTAAGTGCAAAAGCCAAAAAACTGCAATGGCAGATCATAAATGATCTGAAAAAGCTGAGACAGTATGGTAAAATAAAATTGGTGAGATTCTGTAAAATAGGTCATGCAAAGATGCAGATGCTTGGAAGAACGTAGGAGAAAAAAGTAGAAAGGCAGAAGAACATGAAAAAGTGCAAGAATCCCTGCAAGCAGAATTTCAGGAGTGGCAGGAAAGTACTGGGCTTCTCACAGAGACATATGCAATGGCAAGCACTTTGCTGAGAGCTGTTAAGCAGAAAGCTCAACATGTTTTGCAGTGGCTTAGAGCAGTTATAGCAAATGTCCCTTGAAACTCATAGTCCTGATAAAAGTCAGCTGCTTCAGGGTTTAGAAACTAGTGTCAGACCTCTGGCTTTAACACAGCCAGAGCAAGAACATACATGCTCAGCTTCAGGGAGCAAGACCATTGAGAACATACATACACTGAAAGGAAGATGATTCCTTTCAGATGATGAGGCTTTCTGTCCCTACCTCATGAATCTGGTTCTGGCAACAGATTTCCTGTTGCGGTGCATGTAGCTGCAGCCACTCAGACCACAGGGTGGTGGTCCAGGGAAGACCCTAGCCCCGAGGTTTAATATCTGATTAGGGTGAGTTTGTTCCAAACTCCCAGTATCCCCCAGTTCCTTAGTTTACATATTGTTCTGTTATTGGATTATGCTCTCCCCTCCCCAAGTTATGTAATCCCTTATGATTATGCATATGTTCTGGAAAGTTCTGTTATATTCGATACCCCATTGGGCTTTTCAAATCAAGCCCTCCCCTGAGACTGTTCTATCGGTTATTATCCCAGATTTGTCTTTGTTCTATTGGTTATTGTCCTTTATACCTCCTTTCCCTACCCCCAGGAGTTGATAGACTTCTTTGGTTTCCAACTTGCCCTTATTAATTATTTGTGCAAAGATATATATGGCATATGTACTGTAAAACCTGGTGACTTATGAAAACATAGCTCAAGAAAAAAAGGTTATTGATAATTTTGCAAGTATTTGAGGTCTAAGCCTGGACTGGCCAAAACGTGTTGTTTGAAAAAATGACATGTGACTGCTAAGAGCACAGATTTAATGAAGAGTCTAATGTTTAGAGCATTCATATGCAATTTAAGAAATCCTGATTCAATTTATTAAGATGCACCAGGAGACTTAAAACTGTATTTGCTAGAGGATTTTCTTAAATACCAAGCTGTGAAGTGTCTGAGAAAGATAAAAAAAATTTATGAGCTTTTTCATTGCCTGTTGTAAGACATCCTCTGATATACGGAAGAATGGATTTGAAGCTTAACCCTCTGTTTTCAGGTGACTTTTCAGTCTAAACCACAGGCTTTTGCTGCCACCTTTGTTATCTTCACCAACATTCAACACTTTATTGTTTAAGAATTCTGTGCAAAATTCAGGAACCAAAACAGTAGACATTAAAACTTTCTAAATCTGCACCTACTTCTAGGAAGTTTTCAGACACTTTGATCAAATTGTTCAGAAAAAGGGCTTATTCAGTGTCAGAGATCTTAATTGATATTGTTTCCCATAAAAAATAGTCCTCATTTTGAAAGGGTATGTAATCTTAGTCCTTCATCTTCCTCAGCATTGTTAATAATGCTCAACAGAAGCTATAACATTCCACTTGGTGTAAAACACTGTAACTTGTTCTTTTTTAGCAGGTAGGACAAGAAACACATACATATTGGAGTTAAAGAAATTACTTGTGTTTAGTAGAAGAAGCTTTATGTTACACAAAAAAAAAAAAAAAATCACTCACCGAACCCTCATTTGTTCATATGACAATGTTTATTTCTTTATTAATCTACAATTTCTTTTTTTATAGAAAGATTAAAGAGGACAGTACAACTCTCCAAGCCCCCACTAACCTCCCATCTGTTAGAACCCTGGAGGGAGAGGTAAATTGATTTTTGGGGTATATGTGGCTCATGAGCCTGTAGAGAAATTAGCTGTGGGAAAGGGAACAACATTTTAATGGGATGAACAGCTTGAAAGTATGAATATTTTCTTTCTTCTGTTTTCAGTGCATTAATCCTTATCATAAGTTTGACAACAGTATTACATAGTCCTGATTTGAGTATCCTTTCTGCTCTAGACACAAATATAATAATGTCTTTTATTGTTATTAGACATACTTTTTATCTTGAATGCTGTGATACTTTGCATGTGTGAAAAATCCTTCATACATACTAGAGTTCATTCACATTTTACAAGTGAAAATACTGAGGTGAAGCTGATTTAGTTCCTGAAATAGTGGCAAATGTATGTTAGGAACTAAAATGTAGCAGTATACCTAGTCTTCCTTGCATGGATGAGATACCATTATTTGGAATTCAATAACTGGTACTCTAATTGTTCAAATCTAAGACCTGAGGAAATGCATGGCAGCCTCCATGTAAGGGAAAAATAAACTGCCCCCTGAGACCTTAGTGGCAGCCTGTTGTGGGCATACGTATCAGTGAGACTTCTTTAGTGAACGGAAATTACTTATCAATAAGAACTTCTGTATTTAGTTAAGGCATTTGTAAAACTTTCTTGACAATTTCCTGACTCATCTGGACAGTGAAAATAGTTATGCATAATAATTTTAAGCAGTTAAGTTTCTGCTGTTGTACTTCAGTAAGAGATTTGGCTCTTTCCCCCATATCTTAATTGTTAGAAGTCTCTGATTTTAATTATCTTTTCCTTTTCAGAGAAATTTCTCCCCATATGATAGCTGGAAGTTACAGTTGGTGAATATTAACCTCATCTACATGTTGTGTACTCTATGGGGTGATATATCCATTTTAGCATGCAATCTATCCACAATACTGAGAACTATTTTGAAAATATTGCATCAATGTGCAAGACAACATATTCAGTACTTTTCAAGGTAAATTTCAAAATGGTAAGTGTTCATAATCGTCCTTATGTTATCTAAAATATGAAAAAAATTGTAAGATAAGAAGGATTATGTAAAACTGAAATGGAGAAAGTTGTAAGCAGATGATTTATGCATTATGTATATTTCATCTGATTCCTTTCTTGATAATAGGAGACTTGATTTAGTAGCTGTGACATTTTCATCATAAAACTGAAACTGAAACTTAATTTAAAGGAAGTATTTATAATTTAAAATCTTCTTTGTTCTCAAAATTATATAGATTTACAGTTGTGTCATGCAGTGTTTCATAGGAATTTTTCACCTATGCCTCAGAGAGCTTGCTGTGTCCATTAGAATGACACAGACAAGGAGAAAAGGGAAACAGATGGAGGCCTAGAGAAATAAAGATGATGAAATGTTACACTACTTCATCAGAAGAATGTACTGATGCTCTTCTTTGGGGAATGATGTGTCAGAAAATGAAGAAGCAATAACAGAAGAACTAGTTTTGAAGAAGGACACTACAGTGCAGGCAAATAATTCCATTTGAAGGAGAGAGGGGACGAAACACACAGAGCTTGACAGTGGGAGCAGCAGCAGAAGACAAATAGACTAAAAGAATGTGCAGAGTATTCAAGACAGAAGGAGAACTGTGGTGAAAAATCAGACACCAGGAAGGCATTAGGAATTAGTCATTCCACTGAGAAAACTGAAGATGGAATTAAGAAAGAGAAGCAACAGTGAAAAATACTCAGGGCAAAGATGTGGAAAGGGTCTTATCATAGATATTGGAAGAGAAGAGTGCTGTGTCCGTGGATATTGCTATCTTTCATATGGGGGAAGACAAAAATTGTCTTATGAGGCTATAGGAAAAGAGGCAGATTTTGAAAAGCAGTGTAAAAATATGAAATGGAAAGGAAAAGTTTGATGATCAATAAAAAATAAAATATGAGGATTTAAAAATTGTGACAAAGTTCATTCTGTATTTTTGATTTGAGGAAGTGAAGAAAAATGTGTTTAACATAAATGAACAAAAATTAATGTAAAAGCTCAGGGACGTTTTATGAAAGTATCCTATTATTTTCTTAACCTTGTGACCCTCATGCCAAATTCATCAGTACATTAATTTGTGATTTTTAACTCTTACTGATTCAGATAGTTTCAGTTAAGTATGCCAAAAATTTTTCCTTTTTATCTTTTAATATCAGGACCAAATTCAGCTAAAGAAAAATTACAGAATCCCTCTTTTTTTTTTTTTTTTTTTGCTTCCACAGCTATCAATCAGTTTGGCATTCACATGTAGTAGCACCTGACAGTTCAAACCAGCCAGATATTGGTCCTGTCTGACTTCTGGACAGAAGCACTGACACCTGCGGGAGGTGGGTCTTGCTGTAGGTGGTGATACTGTCAGGTGTAGGTTAAGCAGTACCTGCTGCCTCATGTTTGGCTAAAACTTATTCATGTAGTCAGTCAAATTCAGTGTAGGTAAGTGTAAAGTCCATCAGGAGAAGTCAGTACTCTGCAGTTCAGGAAGACTGACCTCACCTGGATCCCAAAGTAACTGCAAATATCTGCAAGAGAAAAAAACTAGTGGTAGAACAATATGTATTTCTGAGCATCAGGGAAGAAAGAAGCCTGTTTGCCATGATGATTTTTGGGCTCTGTGCTGAGACAATTAGAGCCTTCCAGAAGAAATAAATCTCCTCAGTGAGCACCAAGCAGAGGGAAGGTTAGGACAGATAGGGAGACAGTGGAAAAGGAGAGTGGCACAAACAGAGCAAACATGAAGAAAAAGGAGAGAATGCTGAGAAAACAAAGCCAGGGGCAAAGAAAGCCAGGACTCAGAGATGACAGACAGAAAGCTTAAAATAACCCATAGGAAACCACTGAAATGAGCACCTTTATCATATTATTTTTCTTTAAAAAGGTTCATGTTAGCCCTCTGAGGAAAAAAAATCCACATAAGTAAGAAACTACATTTGTATGTCACTCAAAATAAGATTTTTTTCCTGCTATTGGTTTTTCTTTCTTTTTTCCTTTTTATTTTCTTTTTTTTTCTCTCTCTTTTTCTTTTTCTCTAGGACACCAAGTCTGTAGTCTACAGACTCAAATGCTTGGATTTTGGTGCTTTATTCAAATAATCACTCTAATGTGCTGGTGGCAAAAAGCTCCAGGTAAAAGACATATATTAGCTATATATTTCTTGAAAGCTTAGTCGCAAGCCATAACTGATATTTGGAAGGGTGGAAGGGTGAGTCATAGCTGCTTTTTCATTAACTGTTCACTATATGTCACTGATAACACAGTTACCTGACTAGGTTTGTCTCTCATTCAGCTAGTACCACTGTTCCCGTGCTAAGGGACTCTTCATTCACTGCTGCCTCAGTAAAATTTGTACTGTTTTAGAGAAAGTAGTTTCTCATTTTAATAGTGACTCCTACAACAATAGACTGACATGCCTTTCCTATTGAGTGAAAATTCAGCTGATCAATCCAGAGAAAGAAAATAATTTAAAGATACTAGTGATGAAAGCAGTAAAGAAAGAGAAGATTTTATTTTTGACGCTACCAGCTTGGATAGCCATCCATGCAAAAGCAGAGACAGTTGTCTAAATGATGTTGATCTTAGCTTGCTTTCAAGAAGAAGGGGGAATGAATTCAAAATAAATGCCTTTTTCTTTTAACTCATTAACCACTTTCTCTAGGCCAAGTCCATGTCTCATCTTGTTACCTGTTGAAAAGTTAAACGGCATACAATTTAATTGCATGCCCAATTAGATAAGCAATTGTCAGTGGCTGCTGTGACAACCTCATCTTTTTGAAAAGGGAGTACTAAGAATCAATATAAGATAGAGATAAAACAGAAAAAATATTGATTTGATTTAGCTATATATTTCTTTTATTTACAAGTTCATTCCTAGTTTATGCCCTTACAAAGCAGTATTTTGAAATGGCATAAACAACATAGTGTGAGAAGATATTTTTTAAAATGACTTAAAACTACATATAAGTTACAGACCATTTTCCTTGAGAACTCTTGTGATAAATGTATTGCAACCAAGTGGAAAACATATTCCTTTTCCTGCTGTGATTGCACATTTGTACTCTTGAGCGCAGGCACATGTATTTGCAATTTCTTCCTGACAGCTTGATTAACCTTGAAAAGTTACAAAATAAAATAAAAAAAAAAGAACTTTCGTAGTTAACTTTCCAAATACACTTGAGAAAAACTACAAATCTAATAGTTTATAAATAGTGCTAGTAGCTTCATTGGGTTTCTGTATTCTTCCTGTTACATATTGTATATTTCATTTTCTAAAATTAAAAATGTCAAAATAGGAGAGTGAGAGGTTCAGAGAAATACACAGAACTTGTATTTTTGTCCTTTTATTTGGTGTACTTGTCAAGGAGGTTGTGGAAGGGGCTATGTGCGGGGTTTAGGGACCCCTGTAAGGAGGGACGGGGGCTTCTCTGTGCTGATCCCAGCTTGTTCCAGCCAAGTGGAATGGACCCACTGGATAGCATGGCTGAGCCCCTCACTCAAGACACCTCAGGGAAAAGTCTGTTTAATAAAGAGCAATGTTCTGTCTGAGAGACAGAAGGAAGCAAAATAAGTGTGGGAAACAACCTTCCAAGCACTAAGGTGAGATAAGAAGGGGGCAAGGAGGTACTCCAGGTGATGGAACAGAGATTCCTCTGCAGACCTCAGAGAAAATCATGGTGGAACATCTAGATATTTCCTGAAGAAACTACAGCCCATGGCGGACACATTTGGAGGGGGCAAACTGTGAGTGGGAAGGAGTGTCAGGAAAGAACTTTTACAGACTGATCACAACCCCCCACTTCCCCCTGCCTTGTGCCACTCAGCAGGGTGAGAAGGAGGTAGAGGAGTCAGAAATGAGGAAGAAAAGTTGAGTCTAGGAAGAAGGGGTGATGTGAGGGAAGGTGTTTTAATATGTTTCTCAGTACCCAAATCTACTTTAATTGCTTAAGGGGGAAAAAATTCCCAAGCTGAGTCTATTTGGTGTGTGATGATAATTTGCAAGTGATCTCACACGAGATTTTTCATCTTATTTTCCTTTCCTTTTGAGGAGTAGAATGAGAAGACTGTAGAGGGTATCTGTGTTGATGTCTGGCAGCTGGCCAAGTTCAGCCTACCAATGCCATGAATCAAGGTATCCTCTACTGGTACATACTATTCATCTGGAAAGAAATAGATTCAATAGAAGTTTCATTTAATGTTGATCTTAGCATTTATTCTTATTGTGTTTAACTGAGGCACAGTAATAGAATGCACAGACAGAACAATAAATTATGTCACTAAACACTTAAACCAGTAATTGAAAAATTTAATATCTTTAATATCTATATCTCCAGGGATTTTTATTTTGATAATGCATAAGTGGTATGTATTGTTGTGCCAGGATTAAAAAGAACTGTATCAAAGCAGATCATAATCTAAATATAAAAGGAAGATGAAGGGGAAAGATTAGACAATAGCAAAAAACCAAGATATTGTAGTGAAGTGTTCAAATCAGTGCAAATAATAATAATAATGCTCCTTCTGTGGTTAATTGATAGATTAGCTTAATTAAATGAATGTACACAAAATAGGAAAGACCAGGTAGATTCTTATTAAACTGGGGTATAAATAAGTATTTAAATGTAATCAAAATTATTTGGAGAAAGGTGAAAAATATCAATGTTCAGAGCAGAAGATGAAGACTTAAGATATTAAATCTGCCTTCCACTACAAAGAAAACAAATGTTTTATTGAACAGTTGCAAATAATATTTGAAAAAGAAATCCTAGGATATACGTCAGTTCTAGAATTTTCAGCACATTTTACCAGCTGCAAACAAGTTTACTCCATGACCAATTTAATTTCTCCTCTCTGAATTGTAATATTGTCCATGACTAGAATTTCATATTTAAGATACTTAATAGAGGGCTTTGATCTTTTTTTTTTTCTGCACATGAACAGCTGAAAAATGTTGATATTTTTTCTTACATTGGAAAATGTCACATGTAAAGTAGGATTTCATTATAATTGTCTGCATAGAACAAAGGAAACTAGGCCCTAAATGATGCAAGTATCCCCTCTGTTTCCTCCCCCATCCCAGACTACCACGTGTATATAAATTAATTTTCTGTTTATATAGAAATTGAACTATATTATTGAATTAAGCCTGTTCAGCTTTCTCTGTTGGAAAACAATGACACTGGACCTAAACAAAACTCAGTCAGTCTTCTATGTCCTATCTAATCCAACTGATTTTAAGAGGAAATATTCAGAAAAGTGCTATGTTACTGCACTGAGGGTCATGGGATTAATTGTTAGAGAAACATCTACAGTTTTCATTGGCCTCAGCACAACAGCCAGAATTACTTCAGCCCACCTCCTACTTCACAGGGCTATGGATGTTACATTGTTGTCTGCAGTTATTGATGGTGTTATCACCTTACAAGCCCATGTAACAGATGTTCCCCATGTTTTTTGACAATTAAATAGTAGTCCAGGTATTTATGGACTGAATTTATTCTGTGAACCATTAGCTCAATGTTACCCAAGGCACATTTGCAGGAAGTAATTGTGATGCACTGTAATTATATAAACAGAGATACCTGAAGGTATTTAAGCACTTTACTCCTGTTATCTTCTAATTTCAATGAAATTAGGAGCAATAAAAGAATTGGGTGCCAAGTTTCTTTTGTAGTGCAATCTGATTAGTAACACAAAAAAAAAAATAGAGAAAAAATTTAAAAAGTCAATTGTGAAAGTGTTATAACAAATAAATATATCCATTAGAATATATTTATTATATTATATATATATTAGCAAAAACCAAAACTAAACCCCAGTATTTCACTAGCTGCAAACTTTGTTGGATTCACATTGAAATCTGTGACATGAGCTAAGAAAAAATTGTTTTCCAAGCCGAACTTTGAAACTAGTGAAAGACTGGGACAGTATCTTTTAATACAGGTTTGCCCTGTCTATAATTTCTTATACTTAGTTGAGACATCTAAAGGGGCAATCTTAGAATATTAGAATGGTTTGGGTTGGAAAGGACCTTAAAGATCCTCTGTTTACAACACAGCCTGCCATGGGCAGGGACACTTTCCAAGAGATCAGGTTGTTAAAGCTCCATGCAACCCAGCCTTCAACACTTCCAAGGATGGGGCATCCACAGCTTCTCTGGGCAACCTGTTCCTGCGCCTCATCACCCTCTCTGTAAAAAAATTCTTCCTTATCTATAACCACACAGAATCTGGAATCTTCCTCTCTCCTCTGGTCCGACCCCACCTGCAGCACTGCATCCAGCTCTGGTGTCTCCAGCACAAGAAAGACATGGACTAATAGCTATTCTAAATCTCTCTTCTTTCAGTGTTAAGCCGTTACCTTTTGCTCTGATACTACAGGCCCACGTAAAAGTCTCTCTATTATAAGCCCCTTTAAGAATTGGAAGACTTCACCAAGATCTCCCCAGAACGTTTTCTTCTCCAGGCTAAGCAACCCTAACTCTCTCAGCCTTTCTTCACAGGAGAGGTATTCTAGACCTCTGATCATTTCTGTGCCCTCTCCTAGGTCTTTTCCAAGAAGTCCATGTCTTTCTTGTGCTGGAGACACCAGAGCTGGATGCAGTGCTGCAGGTGGGGTCGGACCAGAGGAGAGAGGAAGATTCCAGATTCTGTGTGGATATAGACCCTTCTGCAAACCCAGTCCATGATAGTATAGCTTCCATAAGAGACAAAGAACGATTTTAAAACTTCACTTCTCTAAGTCCCTGCTGATTATACACAGATGTTGCAGTCCCTGGAATACATGGCCAGTTGCTCTTTTTCTATTTCCCAGGCAACAGAAGTTTTCTTGAAGACCAAGGAATGATCATCTGCAGGTTATCCCAGCTATTACTATTACTGTGACAGCAACTGACTAAGATTTTGTTTTTCTAATTCTATTGTGAGTCTACTGCTTACATTAAGCTATTGCTATACAAACAATTGACTTCAAACTTAATTTTCCTAGGTCATTTAAATGCAAGACTGCATCACTGTCATGTCCTTTATCATTTCTGAAAAACAACACTCATGCATCTGGATTTTGAAGCTTTGACATCAGAATTTGAATGAAATATGCTTACCTTCACATGACGAGTTTTCACAGAGCTTCAGTCTCCATAAGAAATTAATTTATGACTCGTTTTTGTTGCATAGTGTCTTTTCTGATGTTTTCTTGGTGTGATGGCTTTTGTGAGCTCTTTCAGAACACACTGTGCTTCCCAGCATGAAGTACAGGTTCTACATACGTGACCTTGGAGTACGGATTCTCCTGCAGTCATTGGAGAGGTACACAGATGGACACTGCAATACTCTTTACTGCCACTTATCACAGAGACTGTCTTTTATTTATCACTTGCTGCTACTTTTCAAGCTAAAACACTGAAAGTGTGCAGAAATTCTGAATGCATATATAATCAGAGAGAAGCAGCTAGGATGAATGGAGTATTCTGTTCATCTAATTGAACTTCCCATTATTTTGCCTCTGAAATGTTCCCCAAAGCTTTCCTACTGATTCATTTGGAAAAAATTACGCCTTAGATAAGTAAAGGCTACTGATAGCCTGGAACTTTAATATATGACAAACTAAGTAGAACTTTCCATCCATTACTTCAGAAGTCTTTGAAGTACAAAATGATGAACTATTTTACTAGGTTCTTCATATGCCTGCAAGTAAATAATATTCCTTAATGTAGATAGATATGCTTGCATTAAACTAATCATCCTTCATTATTTTATCAATAATACCAAATATCTACTGATTAGTAGAAAGCTGCCTTTGTGAGTTTCGTTGTCAAATGACAAGTCAAATCAAGTTCTATGAAAGAGGATAAAAGCTAAAAATCAACATATTTCTTCAGCTGCCAGAAGATCTTGTGAAAGTAAAAGAGGCTAAAGAGAGGGTGAGAAGTTAAAGGAACATCAGATACTAACCCTTAGCCTTTGCTTCTTCTGTATTTCTCCCAGTAATCTGAAGACCAGTTTGAGAAGCATTTGGACAATGCTCTCAGGCACATGGTCTGAATCTTGGGGTGTCCTGTGCAGGGCCAGGAGTTGGGCTTAATGATCCTTATGGGTCCCTTCCAGTACAGTATATTTCATGAATCTATGATTCTATAAATCCCATAGCACTGAATAGAGTTTTATCAGGATTTTAACCATGTTACATGACAAGATATAAATCACTCAGTAGTTCACTTCCTGGATATGTAAGAATATCCTACTTGAATTCCTCTATTTTTTGCATTACAGATTACTATTAAGTAGTAAATAATGTACTGTGGAAGAAAAGAATCCATTCACAAGGCATATTTCTGGATATTTCAGACAAGCCCAGCTGTTAGGCATCTATGTTGATCAATTAATTTCCCCTTTAGAAAAGTAATCTTTTATGCACAAAATTCCCAAAGCTAATATGACTAAAAAGCTACACTTTACTCATGACTTCATGTCAAACTTCCTAAAAAAATCCAGTAAGCCAGATGTGCCAACTGCAACAATAGAGTCAACTAACAGATAATGGAAAGATGAAATATAGATTTATCTTACATTTTTTCTGAACAAAATGGAAAGCACTAACTTTATACTCCAATATAGTTCTTTCCATTACAAAAATCTTATCTGTCTTCTCTTAAATATGTCTCCAGAAAACAATTTTATCCCTGATTGTGCTGTTACTAGCTCTGGAACAAGTCTGAATACAAGGAACAGAATGATTTGCAGCTGCTAAAAGGAATTTATTAAACCCTCGTTTCTATTTCAGTCACGATTTTGCTGCTGCCAGCACTTTCTCTGATGTGATGCTTAGCAGTGACAATACCAATTGGCACATACGCAGATATAAATGTGTTCCTGAGAGACAGGCAGGAATTGAATTGAGCAAGTAGTGGCATTTGGTAAAGCCAGGGTTATTGAGATCTGTTTGCGAGTGGAAAAGCTTAAAGACTAAAATCTTGTGGAAAATATCAAATAAAATTACTGGGTTTATTAATTTCAGGTAGAAAACTAATTTTCCTCCATATTTGCCTTAAATATGTTGAACTTTCTTACTACTGTTTTAAATTGATCAAATTCCCTAAGTAGGACTGAATTTTTTCTTTTTTTTTAAAAAAAGTGCCTATTGAAAAGGTCATAAATAGAACACCCACAACCATCATTCAACAGTTGATGTTCAGACATTTTTCTCAACACTTTCCACCATTTTTTTAGCAAAAAAAGGAGTAAGACTATCTTTCTTTTCTGAAGTCTGTGTACACATGCTATCTTTCAAATGCAATAAGTCTGACTACACCATATATCATCTAGTGATATCTAGATTTTACCTTATCAGTTGTTCTCAATAAGTTTTCACATGGCAATAGAGCTGTGAGAAATCAAGCAAGTAAAGAAAGAAATAGCCTGGGTAGTCTAAGGGATATAGACAAAGGAAATTCCTACAGAGGTGTTATAGGCCATCCATATTAGGACACTGACCTGGACTTCACATGGATCTGGAAATTGCTAATTTAATCATCATATTGGTTTAAATGAATGTAGTAATTAAAATGGATTAAAAATAATGTAAAAATCAGAGAAAAGAAAAAACAATTTTAAAAAGGAAGAAGAATGAGAAGGTGCAATAGAAGTATGCAAAGCTAATATACACATTTAGAAAAACTTAAGGAAGAGATAAGAAAGATTTGATTTTTTTTTCTCATAGAACTATATATTTAAAAGAAAGTCATATAAACCTGGGTAAACCTCCTATGACAAATGTTCTTATGTTAAATTAAAAGAAATAACACTCAATTAATGTTATATGATAATACTTGTAATACCCATGCTCTAAAGTAATAGTTAGTCCATAGGTTTTAAAACAGATTTTTGTCTGATATGACTTCTAGAAACTGAACAAATACTTTGAGAGATAAATATCCTCCATATTTCCAAAGACATTCTAAGAACTACGGCACTTCAGAAAAATATTTTCTTGAATTCTAAAATAAAGATATTTTTACAAAAATTTTAACATAGATATTAACTGGAACAACACCTACACATTGTGTAGCAATCATGTTTAAGAAAGAAGGAATGGAAAGCAAAGGTGTATAAGCAAAAGACTTGGGTTTATTTGTTTGATTTTTTTTTGTTTTATTTTATTTTCTTTTAAGGTTTTGTTGAAGGGGGGCATTGTGGGGTTTTTTGCTGTTTTTTTTTTTATTCAAACAAAATCACACTAATATCTGATTTCTTATTAATAAAATTCTGTAGAGTTTCATATTTTATCTTCAAACCATTTTTTTGGTTAATCCTTTAAATCATAATTTTATTATGCATTTTATTATGCTAATGAAACATTTAACAGAGTATATAAATAAATATATAACTGTTTACATTTGTATTTTAAAATTTCAAATAAATTAAAAAGCCTCTTAAAAATATTAGTGGTTTTAAGATTTTATTTTTTACATTAGCCATTACTCTATCAATCAAAATATTCCCATGTAGCCTTTCACTCAAAAACTTCAGTGGATTTGTGCTTTTTTCCCCCTGATTCTGAATTATGAAGTCCTTAATTCACTGTATTTTTCCATTTTTATTTCTTGCCTTTCATAAGGACATCACTTCAGGTAGTCAGACATTAAAATGTTTTTTATTCTAATTAGAACATTCACAACAGTTTATTACCTTTGACAAAGAATTTAACTCATTATATGTGCATCTTGGGAAGCAGATGGAAATGTAGTGTCAACGACTATGCATAAAACTTAGATTCCAAAATTCTAAAGAGAAGCAACACAACTGCAGTTAAAAGAAGAAAGGAAAACCATGACAAACTTGTTCAATAAATTTTTCAATAGAAAAATTCAATAAATTCAATAAATTTTTAAAAAGATTAAAAGAAAAAAGGAGGAGAGGGCATGAGGAGTTTGTTATGCACTCTTTCTTACACAGGATACTTGTATGAGAGGAAAACATTTACAGGGCTTTATTGTGTTCTCTACTTCCAGTGTTTATCATACAGAAACATGTCGAATCAAGGAAGGAAAATAGACATATATATCATTTATGCTTCTTGTTAGAAGATAGATGTCTAATATTCTAATATTGAAATGAAGGAGCAAAGTTTGGTAAAAAGAGAAATCTGTTTATCAGTGATCTATGTTGCCATGTCTTCAAGTGTGCTAATGTGCTTCTATGTTGTTCTGCCCAAATTTTCTTCTCGTGTATGATAGAAGTTTTTAACCAAGAAGAACGTCTGAAGGATTAAAGTGAATCTTGTTTATTTATAAGAAGTTCAGGATTGTGTACTTACCATTGCTTCTTAATCCTGTTTTTTTCCATTCAGCATCTCTTCAATGGACATATACACGTTTCATTTTTATTGCAGTCATTACGTCCTTAAATAATTCATGACTTAAAAAGAATAAAGATATTATCATAAATTCTATTGTATTCAACTTTATGTATTTTTATTTATTTATTTTTACTCTATTTTTGTAACCATTGTATGTTCTGGTGTGTTTTGCTTGACTACTTCATAATAATTCCAGATTGTCCCTGTGGGACATTGCAACTGTATTTCAAAGATAAAACACTCAAAACATATTCTGGCTGAAAATTCACTGTTTTGTGCTCTTTAGTTTTCACAACACCCTCCCCATTGTTACTAACTATCAGATAACTAATCATAGTCAATAAATAAATATAAAAAGCAAGTATCAAGAGGATAATTACTTGCAGGAGACAAGACAGATTATGTGAAGTTGTATTATACAGCAAAGCTGAATTTGTTTGTTAGTTTTTAACAGCAGAAACACTGAGGGAGCTTGTGTACAGCCCTGAGTGAGGCACAGAGGTGCTGCACTCATGCTCTATTTGTAATATTACATCTAATGGGAACTAAGCCAAAGAGATGACCCAAATGATGACCAAAAGCTGAATTTTGCTTGGCTGACTTGAAAATACGTACTACTTTTCATACCAGCACCTATGTTAATGAAGCAAAATGTGTGCATGTTTTACATGCATGACAAAAGTGTCTCAAACTCCACCTAATCATGAAATAATATCAAATTAAACTTCATCTTTTCCGAACCCTCAGAGAAAACAACATTAATATAACTTAGGGGAGGAATGCGAAGAAGGGAGAAGACTCCACTTTTGTATCGTGGGATGGCTGATGAGCTGTACCCATCTCCTCCCTCACAGTGATACCTTACCATCAGGTAAGCTTTATTCCACAGTAATAGTGTTGCTTATGCTTTCTGATATCAGTGTATTTATCACAAATTTCTGAACCTTATCCTGTCACTACAATCACCCTACATGTTAGTCTGGAATCTTACTGAATATGTCCAGACTTAACATGCAACCCACGCTATTTCTGTAAATGGGATTGTGGTTGTGACCAGACTTGCAGTGTGACCACGCTTTTAGTGCATCTGGCACCTTGCCAGACTTATAGCGCCAAATTATTTACTCTGCAATTTTATTTGTGAAGGTCTCCTGGGGACTTGATCAGACAGATACTGTAGTGACTAAGAAAGTGAAAGCCTAACCACCCCTGGGCCCACAACCTCTGCTGTTAACTCAGAAAACAAGGGGGTTGCCTTTTCTTAACATTCTACGTGACACTAACTTTCCTTTCCCATTTGTTGGAGGGTTGATATTTTCACTGTTTCTGGGCCTGCTCATGTCCTTGCCATTTACTTTTACAACCTTTATCACTTTCAACTCCAGCCAAGCATTCGTTTTCCTAACTCCCGCCTTGAATGCTGAAGTCTTGGATTTAAACTCCTCAGTAATCTGTTCCTTTTCCACCTCCAATCCATTTTCTTTTTGCCATTAGACTGAGTCAGACATTTTGGGCTGGGTCAAGCTGAAATTTTCTATTACTGCTTGTTTTCTTGAAGCTGAGAATGGGTTGCTCTTATGTATTAAGGACATTGTCCCTGAAGCCTCCTTGAAGGAATAGGCTGCTCAGTGAAGTGGTGAAATCACCATCCCTGGAAGTGACCAAAAAGCATGTGGATGTGGCTCACGGGGAAATGGTTTAGTGGTGAACACAGTGGTGCTGGGTTAACTGTTGGACTTGATGATTTTAGAGGTTTATTCCAACCTTAACCGTTCTACGAGGTCTCATGGGCTTCTTTGCCCTTCCTAGAAAGGAAGCTTTTCAGGTCCTGGTGAGAGCAGTACCCAACTTCTTGAAGTCCGGGGTCTTTGATCTGCCTTTTTCTGTCCTGAGGATGTTAAATTCTACTTTTTTATGGTCACAGCAGCCCATTGACTAACACGTTCTTGGTCAGTTCTTCTTCCTTTGTGATTAGCAGACTCAGTGATGCACCTCCTCTTTTTGGTCCATCCAGTTTCTGCACCACATATTTGTCTCTTAGACACTGGAATGCACCTGCCTTGTTTGTGCTCACCATACTCTTCGCTCTACAAAATCTGTAGTTGTCAGTTTCCTTAACAGTCACCTTCTGAGATGAAGAGATTTCTTCTGTCTGTTAAAAAAAATATGCCATCAGAGTTCAATTTCATCTTGTCCCACTGAGACCTCTGATTACATTTGATCTATTCAAGATTTTCCTTAGCATTATTCTTGTTGAAAAGAGTGGTAGCTACAGTACTGGACAAGCTTTGACAATCTGTCTGCAATGTCCTAGGTCCAAGAGATGTGGCAAACCTCTAAAGATAACGGGTTTTTTAAAAGGAGCCCAACACTACTTTTATGTATCATTTCTTCCTTGTGTTTAAGTCAGACACAGCTGGACGAAATGCCTTCCTTAGCATAATTTACTCCTCTCTGAAAACATGATCAAGGATAACACAGACCTCTTTTTGTTGACAGAAGTCACAAGACCTCTTTAGATCTGTGAGTGGTAAGGCAGAGAGGGGAAAGGTTGAGAGATGTGAATGGAGGGGAAGAAATGTAAGGATTGTTCATAATCACGTTCAAAATATCCCTTATATGTAAGTCTTTAGAAATAAATTTGAAGCCTTATCTGGTGTTACATGCTGTAACTTCCAAAACCTTGCATTTTGAGTAAGTCTATAAAGTTCCCTTGTGTGGAGTTAAAACTTTGTTAGGTAAAGTACCTTATATAACTGAAGCAGAGTTTTTATTCTGTAATAACTTAGTACAAGTATTTGCTGACCAAGTTTTTATACCTTCAGGGAGAAGGTGTAAAGCAAGCTTAGATCTTGCTTAGAAAAGAATTTGAAAGGTATATCATTATAATGTATCAGTTGATTGAAGAATCTTTAGTTAAGTCTGCGATGTTTCAACACAAATATTTTTTTTAAAGTATTTCACAATTTAAATCTTATTTTAAAAGCTATGGCTATTCTCATGAATTACATGATGGAAATGCTGAGGACTGAGTGTGTATCTGTTATACTAGAACATACCATGAGCTCTCAACCACACAGGTTTGAACCAGCAGGAAAACCGAGTGTGCACTAAACCATATTTCTCAACAATCTTCACAAATATTCACAAATTGTATCTGGTAGCACTATTTCCTCCTCAGTTTTGGCAACAGACTCATACTGCCCATTCATGAAATATGAGCACATCCACTTTACATCAAACTTCAAAGCTTTAGTAGAAGATAGTCAAACACTCAAAATTCAGAGTACAAACAGAATAAAACAGGAGAAACACTTGTCATCCCTAATGGAGAATTTACTAAGTGAAAGAAAAGCTTCCAGTCTACAAGCTTAAAGGGAATACACAGAAAAGTATATAGTCCCTGCTAACCTGACTGACTCCTTCATACCAGATCTGGTGAGCAACTTAACCTTGGTTAAATGAAGTGTAAAAATAGTTTTCCAAGTGCCAACAAGTGCCAAAATCCCTTTTTTGCTAGAAAAAAAAAAATCTTGAAAGACTGATCCTGATTCAGTCCAGTTACTTAAAAAGTTAATTTCAAAATTAAATTATGACTTACTCTATAGGCCATTGATAATTGTCTCCAGGTTGCTCAATGAGAATTTTTTGCATGTAAATCACCCTCCTTTTGTATACTTTTGGCATTAATTTTGCCGCTGTTACTGTTTGTTTTCTTATTTCATTGCTGGTTCCAGTAAATAGTTCTTATTTAAACCATTTCACCTTTTTGTGCCTCCAATTCTCAACTCCATTCACGGAGAGAGAAAGGGGAGGGAAAGGAGGGGGAGCGTGCTAGTGGCACCTGGTTTGGGAGAGTCTCATGGAGGAGGGGGCATTAAGCTGGGGAGTGCCATTCCTAAACCATGACACATCAGAGTCATGACAAACTGCATTTATAAATTAACATGAACATTTCAAACCCTCAGGCACAGTTCCCTAGTAATTTGTTTGAATGCCATGTCTAAACTGGTCATTGACTATTTTTTGTTTGTTTGTCTGCTGGTTTTTTGTTTTTTTCTTTTTTCTTCTTAATTTACAGGTACAATCTATCGGATTTTCCTTTCACCTTTCAGTAGCCATGAATCTTCTATCACACCTATTCAAAATGATATGAATATATACGTGCACATATGTGGACACACAGACACAAATCATATATATATCCTTTTTCAGCCTTATAAGTAATTGAAAAATCGTATTTTATCTCTTCAGAGAGAGGTAGATGACAGCAAATTTTCTATTTGTTCTTCACATATTGTTTATAGTCCTTCCTTTTTACAATACATATTTTACTAGCCAGAGATGAAATTGTATTCTGTAGGAAATTTTACTGAAGCACAAACAGACACACTCATACTGTCACACAGGTTTTAAGTGACATATAATTGTACATATGTTGCATTTTAGAGAAGTAATATATTAGCAATCTTTTCTCTAAATGTTCCATTTGATTTTACTCTCAGAGAAGCAAATCTCAACATCCCTTATATTTAAGACTAAAGAGAACCTAAAAAACCCCTTCAAAACCAATCACAAAATGAATAAGAAATTTAGAAGTCTCTTTTTGGAATAAGATCACTAGTAGTCAAAGAAATCAGAAGGAAAACTTTCTAGTCATACTGATCATGAAAAACATAAATATTAACTTTAAAAATACAGATGAGAGCATGCAGTTTATATAAAGGTCAACATATTTTTTCATTTTAGAAAGGGATTTAAAATTTTTAGTTGGTTTAATATTTAAAATAATTTTGACACCATATAAGTTTGTAGTGGAAAAAAAGCAATTTGAAACTCTAATGTTGTTTGATTAATAGCATTTTAATACTGAATAATAATCTTTCGGTCTGCCTAATGGAATAAAACTGCATAGTTATGTCTGATAGGCTCTCTGAAACTATTTCTTTCCAAAACATTAGTAACTAAGTGGAATGTACAATTTATAGCCACTTGGCACTTCCTGTGTTTGGACATAGACTATAGAAGTATCATACTTGTAACTGTCAATATTTTGATATTCTTTTTACTCTTGAAAAAACCCTGTGTGTTTTGTTATATCACAAGTGTTAAAATTTGCTTCTGCTTAGAGAAGACTGGTAAGAAGGAAGTGAGTGAAAGTGTTTGGGTTTTCTAGTTCAGAAAATTTCAATATCCACGTGATTATTGCAAACACAATTTATTTTTTTAACATACTACAGGTGTATATAATTGAAAAATAGGTATTTTTTAAAATTGTGCACTGGTGTAACTTACATACAGCTTTTATCTAGACACTACAATGGATACATCTATATATAGATTATTTCCATCTCTATAATATATATATGTAATAACTACATGTATAATAATAATACGTTATATCACCTAAGTGCAGCCTTCTCCAGTGCTCAGTCATCCTCACAGTAGAAAACTCGAGGAAACACTTTTTTACTGTGCAGATTATCAAGCTGTGACACAGGTTGCCTAGAGATTTTGTGGAGTCTCCAACCTTGGAAACATTCAAAAGCCATCTGGATATGGTCCTGGGCAACTGGCTCTAAGTGGCCCTGCTTGAGCAGTGGAGGCTTGAACCAGCTAACATTTAAGGTCCCTTCCAGCCCCAACCCTTCTGCAATTCTGTGGTCCACTATATAAATACAGACTCAATACAAATATTTGACCCAGAAAAAACAGATTCTTTTCCTGTATAAATGCTTACTTCTTTAACCAGATTTTTGTATAAACTTTTGACCCATCTTCAGTGGGAATATTAGAGCAATTAGTTTCTGAACTGAGCAGACCTGAAGGGAAATTCTAACAGTTGAAGTCAATAGGAAGTGCTGTTAATTTCAGCATAATCAGTACTCCACTGAGTCTTTTTTTATCTAAAGAGTGCAGATATGAATAGATCAAAATGTGTTCTTCTTATTCAATAAAAGACATTCAGCCATGGAAAGCCATTTCAGTCCTTGCACAATATTTATTTTTTTATAGATTTGAAAAACATACAAAATTTAGACTCGGACAGGAATTTTCCCAGTAAAAAACAATACAAAGTTAAAGATTTGTTTTCTACTGAACTGTACTTGAGTTTTTCTTCACTATATTTTTTTTTTATCCCATCTGCTTGTGTGATCCTTATTTCAAATTCATGAAAATCACCAGCCTAAAGTTTACTAGTAGTTTCACATAATTGCAAATACAGAGCATCACATTCCCCAGTAGCTGGCACCTTGTCCTACTTGCTGGATGGCCCAATGTGATGTTCACACACAGATGCTCAAAATAGGAAGGACATTCCTATAGAAGACAGTTAGAAATAGGATTTAGTAAGAGGATTTAGTAAGAATGTAGGACAGTCACAGTGGCATTCAATGTGACAAGTACAACGACCACCTTCTGCTAATATGTAATCTGTGCCTTTTATTCCCCTTTTTCCAAACTTGTTTTTTCTGGGTTGGTGTTGACCCCTCCAACATTCCATAAAAATTGCTGTATAATCTCCAGAATCTCTGCTCTATTCTAAAATGGCTTTTCCCTCCAGCCCATAGTAAGTCGTATGCCCCTTAAAACAGCATCCTCTAGTTTCCTTGCATTCACCCACTGACAAAATATTTGAATGTCATACAGTGACTTTCAGCTGCACATTTATAGAAGAACTATAGAGATGAAAGATGAAATTCAATTGTTGTAATTGGAAAATCATGTTGTGACATTCATGCTCTTTGACAGTCCTTAAAAAAACAATTAGACTTTAGAATGTGTATTTCAAAATTGGAAGACCAAGGTTAAGCTTTCTTACTACCATGTAGATCAAGTTTCATTTTTTTAAGCACCCCTACTATTTTTTCAGGAGCATATTTTACTGAAAGCAGAGGCCTGCAACAGCCCCAAAGTAGAAATGCAGTAATCAGAACATAATTCTGGCTTGCCTTGTACCCAAATAGAAGTACATTATGATAGTGTTAACAACACTGTGTAGTATGTATAGTGTATAACCACAATATATAAAAGTTTGTAACACCATTAAGTCAAGGTTAGGAACAACCTATAACCGTTTTACTTTAGTTTGTGACCACCAATTGGTGAGAAAAAAAAAGTTGTATTAAAAAAATGAATGAAAGAAAACCAAACCAAAATTCCTCTTGAAGAATTTGTTGAAATCCCTATGACAAATATGCTTTTAAAAAGGGATTTAAAATGTATAAACATAATAATTGAATTTAGATGTAAAGAGACTTTGAGATGGGGATGCAGAAAATTCTTAGATATGTCTACACTAGTGAGATACAATTTCTCTCTGAAGATTGTTGAATACTACACTGAAAAATTCTGGGACGAATATTTTAAAAATACAGGTTCCTACTTTTTCTTTGTTTATTTTCTAAATTTTGCTTATTAAAACTGAATGAGATTTATAGTTATGACTAGAAGGAGAAAATTGCTATCTATTACATTTGTTACTGTTATTTCAAAAAGCATTTAAGTAATGTAAAAACGTATCAGGTTACTGAGAATTTTGATTTTGCAGTTAACCTTAAGCTTTAAGACAAAATAAAAATTTTTTTCTTGAAAGATATATTACTCAGGTCTCTTTTTCTGAAGAAAATATAAACACTGAAAACTAATTAAAAAAAAAGTTTATCTATCTATTGGTAATCTAAAAAAATACATAAACCCAGACGATCAAAAGTTAAAGAAGGTAGAGTAGTGTAGGCAGAAAGTTCAGAAGAATGTGACTCAAAAACAACTGCAAAAACTGTTGATTTTATCAAAATCATGCCATGTTTTGTCTCTTGACAATCTGTCTCAAAGCATTTTTTGAGCTGACTAGAAAACACTCTGCTAAGTATTTGTATGCATATGAACCTACCCAGTTGAAAGAGCAAAAAAAGCAAGTAATTACTATGTCCAGCACTTTATTTGGTAGTTCCTGTAGCATCACTAGTATTAACCAGAACAAACTATCAGCTAGAGAGCAGAGATGAAACACAATTAATGAGCAGATGTGTCACCAAGGCAAGTTACCACAGCCAGAGTTTTGGCCCAAAGGTGTGAATAAATCTACTCTTCATCAAAGAAAGCTACCCAGTTGCTCATCTTTATGCAAGGCCTAGGAAAACTGAGAATACTACCATTTCTGGAGGCTGTTTGGGCTTAACTATGATTAAAAGTGACAACCAACTTTCCCTCTCAGCTGTGTGCTGAGATGACCTTACTGCAGCATGCTTGTATACTCATATATTTGCACTGTTAACATTGCTCTGCAGAGATTGTTAGTGATAATTGCTGTCTGTGGTCTTTCATGCCAGAAATATAGCTAAATATGCTGTGTTCCTCAGTTGTTAATATTGTTTCTGTTTAACATAAGAGATCCTGAGAAAAAATGTGATTTTTATTTTTATTTGTGCCATTTCCATTTGTTTCTGACAAAATATGCCTTTGATTATAGAAAATTAATATTAAAAAAAAAAAAAAAAGTTGTAGCAGCAGTTATTCCAAGAAGACTGAGGGCTTAAAAGAGCAAAAACCATTCAGTATTCCTTAATTATAAATTTTGATTTAAAAAAAAAATCTGAAGCACCATTTATTTTTCTTCTTGTATATGGGAAAAACACGCCAACAAAACCAAACCACAAAACAAAGCACACAATCTCCCTGTTTAGCAACAGTGAAGAGTGAAGTAGTTCATGAAGACATAATGAGATGAAAGAGAAATCTCTCATGATTTACTTAAGTACTTACTACTTACATTTTTCATCTCTATAAATCTATATCATAGCCCTATGTAAAAACATATTAATAATAAAGTGCAGTTTTGTAAAAATGCATATGTGAAAGGTGAGTCCCCTAGTAGTTAAATTCAGTCTTTTGTACTTTTGCTTTCACTTGCAAATTTGAATGCACATTTTTTTTCCCCAGCCACTCTTCTGCAGTTATTTTTCAGCCAGACCAGTTGCAGAAACCTTAAATATAGAGGTACATTTGCACATATAAGCACAGCACTAATGATATTCAGCTGACTGGGCAAGGACACAAACCTGTTAACAATGAGGAAATTCTGGACGTGAGACTTGCATAGTCTGTAGTTATCATGTATATGCTGTTCTACTTTTTAGACACAATAAATATATTATAGTTTTCATATATGCTGTGGGAAGAGAAATCCAGATTTTCAGCTTTAAGACTTTGAAAATAATTCATGGTTATATTCCTGAATTATGAGGATTTCAGGTTTCTATTCAACCATCCATCTTTAAGTCTCTTCTTTCATTACCATGTTAATATTTCTCATGGTCTGCTGAACACTTTTACATTGACAAAAGTAAAAAATTCTAGTTCCTATATATTGTTCATCAGATTTTGTCTAGAAAGAATCAACAGACCCACTGTAAACAAAATGGGATTCCAAAATAGCAGATGTATTTTTGCCCTCACAAAATTATTAGCTCTTAATTCAACACATCTATACATATTTTCTTTCATGCTTTATAGATGCCAAACTGAAGCACAGCTGCTCTAAAAGCTGCACAAACACCTTTATTATCCCAGAGATTCACTTTAATATACTATTATTATTATTATTCATAGGAATCTTCATCTACAGGATACTATTTTTTACATTTGGTAGTATCAAGAATGAATTTAGCCATCACAGAAAGAGAACATCTGAGCATGGAAGTAATTCTCTCTATAGCATTGCATCAAAAAGTGGATAAAACTTATTCAGTGTAATGTCAACTTCTTACAGCAATTTCACCTCTTAAGCTTCTTTGGCTATGTAGTGAGATGAGCAAAAGTGAGACTTTTGTTATCTCCAACTAAAACCAAGCATTCAGAAACATAAGTGTTCCTGTCAGGGAGTAAGTAATGTGAAACTCTTTTCGGAACTTTCACGTCATAAAGCTGCTAAAAAAATAGTCTTTTCAACGTGTTTTGACCAGATCTACAGCAAGTGTAAATCAGTATGAATTTATTGAATTAACATATTCTTCTCTGGTTCCATAATGAGACTCTGTGACAGAAATACATACTAAAGTGCACAAAGATAAATAGGGACTGAGAGGATGATGCAGAAAATCCCTAATTTAGTATTGGAGGTTAGACTAGATGACCCCACCAGTGGTCCCTCCCAACCTTACCCATTCTGTGATTCTGTGATTCTTCTTATAATTTTTATAGCTCTAATAAAATATTTTCAACATAGATTTAACACAGCAATTTTCAACTGCAATTTTTCCCCTTAAGTAATGACTTGATGTGAATGCTGTGTGCTGATGCTGACAACCTATGAACATTACTTGGTTGGTTATTTCCCTTTGAAAATGAAGATAGTGTCAAAATTACAGTTTTCTGATCACATTGTGTAAAACCAAAAAACCTAGGAATAAATCTTTCTGTGCTTGAATGAATTTAAATAACAATTTAACATATATCTCAGATAAAACAAAAAATAAGCAAAAGGAAGGCACACACACTTTTTAATCCTGAGGAAATAATTTTATATATACTTTATTTAGGTGAGTGACTTTTTTTTTAAATTCACATATAAAGTCTAGCTAAAATGGAATATACATAGTTCAAGTGAATGTGAATCAGTAGGTCATGTTCCTTCTTACTTTTAGCAAAGAGTTCTCAAAGGTAGGGTACTGGAAAACCCCTGATATTTTAAAGTTAAAAGCAATACATAGGGCTTTTTAAATATCTATCCCTTCTCTTCTGTGTTGAGCACATCCCTTTTTCTTTTTTTTTCCTTTTTTTTTTTTTTCCTCAATAATTAAACTGTACACAAGGTCTACTTTTCCTTTCTAATTCTCCCCACTGTGGATGTAGGAGGGAGGAAGCGACTGTGGTGCTTTTTTACCAGCTGGGATTAAACCACGACAAGACAATAAAACCACATCAAATTAAACAAAACAGGGACACAGGAAAAGTTAGGTGTCTTATTCTAACTGTACAGCCTTAGATATGCAAATAATATATGCCTGTACATACGTAAAAGAGACTTAACAGAATTGAAATTGAGAACTTAATTTCAACACTTAACTTTTTCCTATTTTAGGGTCAGTTTTTCTACCAAGACAAATAAAGTTATCAGAGGGCGGCCATCGCCTCTTATCTATGATACTTCTCTATGTGTCTAAATTTAGTTGAACCAGATCTCAGCTTTATGTTCTATCTCAGAAATGGCCAAAGTAGTCACATCAGATCAGCACAGAGGAAATGGACATAAAGAAGACACAATTCATGGTAAGTTGAACTCTCATTAGAATGTGTTGGTCCACTTTTTCATTGGGATTATATCATCCAGAAGATAAAGCTGCCTTCTACTTCCACTGATGATACTTTAAGCGTATAAAGTCACAGACTGAAAGAACTGCTTTGATGTCAGTGTGTTCTAGAGGCGCACCATAAGGTCTCACAGCTTCTTCATCTGCAAATAAATAATTTACTTTTTCATATGAGACAGTAGCGCTGAAAGATACTTTTCATACTTAAGAAGCTTGAAATACTTTTAAATAATAAAGTATAGAAACGTTTGCAGGAATTTTTCTAAAGGAAAATTTCATAGAAGTTGCTTTTGCATCTTCCAGAATCTCATATAGGATAAGATATAGGGTTGCTCATGTGATATTTTTACATATGCTAATTATTTCAATCAACAGAATTGACTGTATAAATTAAAGATATATTCATGTGCACACCTGTCTGTTTAAAACAGTTCCTGTTTATCTTTGAAAACTAGATCCTTACAGGAAGATTTCCTCTTTACTAGATTGGAACATTAATAAGCTGGACATCTACATTTGAGTTGTTACCATTCAGTGCAAATAAAGAGAAACATGGCTGCTGGGGGAGTTATTCTTTTGCTCCTGCTCTGGTTCTGGAGTAGATCACCAGAAGAAGCAACTTGTTTGGCTGTAAAGGAGACCTTGTGAGGCAAGCTCAGACAAATTACTTCTTTCATGGTCTTGTGCGGTTGTACTAAAATAAAACAAGGGGGTGGGGAAATCCCTCCCCAGCTCTTAAAATAATTTCGTTTTTTTCTTTTTTTTTAACAATATGAATTTTTTTGCCATTTTTAATATTTTTTTATTGATTCAGACAATGCCAGTATTAACTTGTACAATTCAGAATGATAAAGAAGGCCTGCAGTTTTGCTCTCAGTATGAATCCATGAAAGTACAGCCAGCTTTTAATAATCGGAGGACAAATTTACCAGTTCTAAAATGGGACTTACGAATGTCACTGACTCATGAATTTTTTGTCATTTTTGCATTTTAATGGCAGTAGGTTTTTTCAGGTTTTTGTTTGTTTGTTTGTTTTTGTGCGAGCTTTGGCTCTTTCTTATAGAAGCTACTATGAAACTGTGTTTTATGTTCCTGTCATCAAGGGGAGTGTGTGAGTGGCAGTGCAGGGCTTGGGCACGACAGTTTGCTTTTCTTTCTCAGCTAGACAGCTTCTACATTCTGCCAGATAATAAAGGGTTAACCGTAAAAAATAAAGCAATAAGAAAGCTAGAAAAATAAACCAGAATTTTTTGTATGGTAATGTCCATATTAGCAAAATTTATAGGGTGTACATAGGATATAATTTTCCAGGCTAACTTGCAGACATACTGTTATGATCTACCTAGCAACCCATACTAGCTATCATAAGGCAGTCACTGAGAGTTCGGATAATGAACAATTCCACCAGAGATTCATTTCAACTTCCCCTGACAATATGTGTGAGTCTGATGTATCTACGATTGTTTAAGTTTGTACTCAGTTATCCTTTGTGAGTCAGTTTCTCACTAGGAGATTTATCCAATGGCTACTGAAATCAATAGCCGTAGGACCAATTCCCTCTCAGCAATTAAGGTGGCACACATATATACAAAGATGGTACTATAACGTCTCTTTAATAGTAATGATTGACAAAACTTGACATTTCTTATGTCCTTACTTCATGCTAATATGGGAAGAAAAATTTTCAAATAATAGAAAGTAAAACTATAACTGTTCTGTATCCAGAAAGCAGTTTGTGTCGATATCTTCACCATCACAAACAAAAATGGGGAAAAAATGTATATAGAATAGTGTGAGACAGAGTATACTTGTATATGTCTTCATATAGATTATATTCATATATGTCTTCATATCAAAGACAGTTTGTAAAAAATAATCAACCAAAACAGTAGGAGAGAATACTCATGTACCAGTATCTGTCTATTTTGTGTATCTATGATTTTTCTAACAAAGAGAGTATTTATCATGACAGAATATTTATGAAGAGTAGACATAGTTTTTACTTTAGGGATTTTTTTTTCAGCCTTTTACAGTCACAGTTAAAGTATTTCATTTGCTAGATAAAATGTAAGGCAGCTTCAATGTTCAGCCATAATAGAGACAAATGACAGCTTCATTCCCATCAAAACTGGATGGAGGTAATTACTGATACTGTCCCAGACCTGGCACACATCACTGCTTGTAGAATAGCCACATCCCTACTAAAAAATATGAATGTCAGAATGAAGGATTTTTCCTTTTGTAGCTGTCCAATATGATTAAAAGACTTTGCATTCTAAGGCTCTTTTTACCTAATATTATTTACACTGAAAATAGTTAATAAGCCATTACTAAATTGGATGTCCCATTTGTGCATCCAATAATGGGATCATAAACTAATAGAAAACTCCATGCTGAAGCTCTTATAATGTATAGTTCATTGCTGACTCTAGAATTTAGATGGCATTATGTGCCAACCAATTGAAAGGCAGATTATTAACTGTATGTAAAGTTAAAGAACACTGTTTTAGCTCATTTGGTATTAAAACTTTTCTTCTTTTCTAATTTTTTTAAATGTAAATAAAATTTAATCATAATGCAGAACAGAATCTGGCAGCAGGTGATCAGGAATCTGAAAGCTAATATACAGCTGACTGTTTACAAGTCTAAAAATATATTTCTTCTTCACTATTAGAAGCATGAAAGTCAGAAAGGAAGCAAGTAGGAAACAAAATTGCTCATGATTTAGCCTCTATTCTTCATTTATGAGTGCACTAATATGTACTTTGGAACCAAAAGTCATGAAGATCTTAAGGCTAGTAATTGTCCTTTGTTCAGATTAATTGAAAGAAACAATAGATGGCCCCCAAACCAAAAGGAAAGCATGGAACTTCTAAACCCAAATAGGTAAATCAATTCACTAATTGAAGATGTGTAGATTATTAATTTCTTTCCTCTTGGACAGTATTCAATAGCAATGTCTGAGTATATTTGTGCATTTTGTGAGTGAAAATGGTACTGAGAAATAGAATAAGACAGTCTGAACACGGCTGGGGAAAGGACAGCACATAGTGTCCTGAAAGAAACCCAGAGAGGAAATTTTAGGTCAGCTTCTGCCTGAGAACGCCTTGAGGATGTGAGAATGGAGCTAGTTCCCCACAGTTTCTTTACTCTTCTCAGAGAAACAGCATGTTATTTACTTTTAGTGAATAAAAATGACTGTGTCAAATTCAGTACATTACCCTACTGTTAAATTCTCCTCATTTAAACAGACCAAAAATTATCCAAATTCTGGCTATTTTAAAGTGGTAATGCTTTCTTATTGTCAGGCAATTTTTATATTGGTAATGATTTTATAAATTTGATGTATAGGAAGGTATGGAGTTTAATTTGATAACCTACCTAAATGCTTACCGGTTCAGATTTGAAAATTTTTGGTTTTCCACTCCAGAAAAATGTATTTTAAAAATTATTATACAATTTATAAGTGAAATTAGATCCATCACCAATGTATTCACAGGAAACCTATATGCATAGTAGAAAGGCACCAGAAGGCAAGTATCAATAACGTTAAAATATTGGGATTTTTCTTTCTTTCACTTTTAATTCCATGAAGAAGGCACTGATTCAAAAAGATGGCTATTTCCTAGTATTTAAGGAACAGTGAAATTGTCTTCTGAGATTAGGTGCCCAGAGACATCCTCCAAAGAATTTACCAAGTTACTTGGTATGAAAACTGATCAATTTTCTGTACTTGAGGATCTGTTCTTTCCTTTGAAGACCCATTTGTGGCACAGATCATACAATGGAACTACTATGCAGTCACTAGTAATAGTCAATATAGCTATATTTTTTGTGGCTGTGTGAAGATATCATGATCCATAAAGTGGAAAAAAACCCTGACAGCAAAGGTGTCAAAAGTGTGCAGATACTATCCTTACATACTCAGAATTACAATGAGTAAATTTGGAAAGGACCGTAGTGGGTCATCTGGTCCCACCTCCCTGCTCAAGCAGATATGGCCTCACCAGGGATGAGTAGAGAGGCAGGATCACCTCCCTAGACCTGTTGGCAATGCTTTTCCTAATGCTCCTCAGGATACTGTTAAAATCCAGTTATTGACAGATTATTAAATGGTAAATATGAGGTTGAGACAGAAAGAAATAGAGAAAGAGCAGAGGAGGAGAGAGAGAAAGAGTGAGAAAGAGACAGATTAGGTAGAAAAAAATCACCACTTGTGGATCCATCTGTGTCCCATTGGATCTTTCTTCATCCTGGGTTTCTTAGTGGTAGGGGTTTTGAGGTTATTCAAAACTTCTCACTATTTGTACGTTTCAGCAAAAAAATGAATCAACGCTTACTGGCTACATTGTTCTTTTATTCTATTGGTTAAATGATTCCCTCACTTCCAATGCTAATTAGTCCCATGCTCAGCCTTTTTTCTTGAGCCCATGGGCCTGCTATCTTCAGTCGATGGGCTATGACCTCCCCCACCAGACCCAGACAGAGCTGACCTTCAGCACAGCTGCTGAGCTGGCCTTCCCTGTGGACTACTTACAGTGATAGGTTCTTCTCTCCCAGCCTTGTTTACCTCCCCTCTAGGCCTGAGATAATTGGACAATAACAGTATCTCTATCTTGTCTCAAATTCCTCCAGTGGTCAAACTTACAGTCCAAATTCCAGGAATTCATGGAGGCGTATTTGGGGGGCTGATTTGGGTTAGGGTTAGGGTCATGTCTATAGGGATGGCCTCCAGAATGAGGCGCCCTATCACCTTTCCAGGGGTCGAAGTGAGGCTGACTGGCCGGTAGTTCCCTGGGTCCCATCCTCAGGCACCTCTCCCAGCCATCACAACCTTTCAAGGATGATCAGGAGAGGCCTTTCTACAGTGTCCACCAGGTCTCTCAGCACTCATGGATGCATCCCGTGAGGGCCCATGGACTTGTGAATATCGTTTGCCTGTGTCTTCTCTAACACAAACCTCCTTGATCAAGGGAAAGCCTTCCAACATCCCTTTACACTGGCATCCTGGGTCAGACATTCCTAAAGGGTTGGTCTTATCATAATTTTTATCTTTCTGTTTTGTGAGCATAAGAACATTTGGTTTTAATTTTTAATACAGTTTCACTTTTGAATTTCAAGATTCCCTTTCAAAATATACCAAATGTTTTTTCTTTCTGCTTGTTTGCAAAATTGACCAAAAAGTTTATAAGTCCCAGCAGAGATAGGGCTTTTTATATTTTCTTAACACTTCAATGCATGCTGGTACTTATTTAGTTTATTCACTACTCTTACCTAAATCACTGTTAATAGAATAGTGGTAATAATAAAAAGGACCTTCAGCAGGAAGAGTGTAGGCTTAAATGACAAATGAGCACCATTTATTTGAAGTTATAGGTCATTTGTTCAGATGCATCCTTGGTTAGGAAGTTGTCCAGATTGTTGGATGGCTTATGCAAAACAGGCATTCCACCTTCTGATGGAGAACCGTGCATGATAAAACAGTACCGTCAAGAGTATGTGTAGTTACAGCACAGAAACAAGGTTTCACAGGATGAAAGCACAAATTGACTTCTCGCCTCCTGCAGTGTTTCCTCAGATCATATTTTTAACTCATTGGAAGTAAGAAAGGCTGAAACTAGAACAGTCTCAGCTTTGTGCAACCTTTGTTAATGAATTTGATTATCAAGATTGTCAGTCAACTTCTTTCCATCAGATAAAATTGTGCAACACTAATAATTGGAGAAAACCAAAAATTAAAATAAATGTTCTATTTAATAATCAGAGGGATTATTTCTCTCTGTGAGAGATAACCCCTTTTCCATTATTTTCTGTCATAATTCCTGTAGTTCATAACATTGTCAATCTGCAAAAGTCTCAATATTCTTCCAAATCTCTGTGATTTTTCCTCCTTTTTCATTTTCCTTGCAGACTCTCCTTCAGCATTAACTCTTTGCCTCCTCACTTCTTTGACATCCCTGAGCACTAGTCAGACAGAACAGCAGCATGTGCTAGGCTGATACGCAGATATTTGTATTCTGATTAAATACTCATAGCACAATTAACCATAGCACTTATCATAGAAGCTTTTCACATCCATTTCCTTATCTCTCTACCTAGATGCTACTCTTTAGCAAACTAGTTGGGAATTCCTCTCTTTAAAATCTCTTCTTCCTTCAGCGCAACTGCAATAAGATAATGCGTTCAAGAGTTATCTAGAGAGAATTGGAAGTCACCTACCTTGTAAAATGAGGCCAAAAAAAAATACAAAGCAGGGAACATAATTATTTAATTTATTGCCTAGAGAGTTTTGGCTGCAGATTTTTCCTGAAGGTGGAATTGGAGCTGATGGAGAGCTTCTGGTTTAGAATTAAGGACATGACATGCAAATGTGATTTTATAGTGGGTCTCTGCTTAGGCCACCCAACCAGGTAGAAAAAGAGGATAAGACCAATAGGAGCAGTCTCACATTTGAAAGCCTTGATCCTCAGTGGGGGCTTGTGGTGGTTTGAGCCTGAGCTGATGGACAGTCGTCTAAACCAATAACGCTTGAAATTTACATATTTAAACCACGTGGAGATGCAGGAAAACCCTTTGGTGTTTGAGCCTCTCGCAGCGGGGGGTGGATGTGATGGGCTCCGGGCCTCCCCTCCCCTGGTGCCGTGGCATTGCCCCGAGTAGCTGCGGGAGAACCCCCTCAGAGCCGCGGGCAGCTAAGAAACAACCATTATATATATATATNCCATGCCAGGTCACCTCGGAGGTCTAAGAGACTTTTAGAGATTTTGTGAAGAGAGCAGCTGCTTTTAAGCTAGAATTTGCCTATCCTTAAAAAAGATACACCCCATGTGTGGATCATCCTGGAGTTGTGGGAAGACTGCAAGATTCATGGGAGAAATGTTTTTCATGACAACAGAATTTTCGGGCAGGTCTCTTGCCCTTTGAGCAGTTTGGAAACCATGTGAAGCAAAAGAAACCTTTTTTCCTTAGAGAGACTTTTAAGAACTATAATACTGACCAAAATCATAGTTTGTTATCCCTTCTGCGAGTTGGGTTTAAAGGGGAGGTGCTGGAGGAAAAAGGCGGTTTTGCTTTACTTCCTTGTTATTTCTTTTTACTTTTAATTCTATTAGTAATAAACTTCCTTAAATTCTTTCAAGTTTGGAGCCTGCTTTGCATTCCTCCTAATTCTTACCTCACAGAAGATAAAAAATGTGAACAAACCCACTACAGGGCTTCAATCACCATGATATCTGTGGAGGGTCAACACACTGAGGCATACACAATCTAGAAGGTTCCTGGAGTGTATTGGTGATAAATTCCTCCTACAAGTGATAGAGGAGTGAATGAGGAGAGGTGCATTTCTGGATCTGAGAGTCACCGGTGAGGGGACTGAGGGGATTGCTGGCAATGTGAAGATTAAAGACAACTCTGTCTGTGGCTAAGATGAAGGACATCAGGATCCTGAGATCAGGGAGGAGAATGAAAATCAAGCTCCACAAACCTGGATAAGGAGAGAGCAGACTGTTGCCTCTTTAAAGACCTGTTCAGCAGAGTCCTATGAGATAAGTTCCTAGAGGAGAGGGGCCCAAAAAAGCTGGTTAACATTCAAATATCACTTCATACAAGTTCAGCAGACCTCCATCTCAAATTAATAATCAGTCAGGTAAAAATGCCAAGAGGGCTGTGTGGATGAACAAAGGCCTCCTGGCCAAACTCAAAAATAAAAAGAGAGCAAATAGAGTGTGAAAAAAAAGTTAGATAACCTGGGAGGAATAGAGAAACATTGTGTAAGCATTCAGGGATGAAGTTATGAAAGGTAAAGCCCAGCTGGAATATGATCCGGCCCTGGAAGTCAAATAAAGGGGGATCTACAAATGCAGAAGCAATAAAAGAAAAATGTGGCGCAAATGCTCCATGATTTGCTTACAGTGTGAGTTATAGAGTGCATTTTTCTGTCCCAATCTTTACTTACAAAACCTCACACATGTGAGAAGGCTGAGAGTGCTGGGATTGCAGCCTAGAGAACAGAAGGTTTGGGGGGGTTGTTACTCATGTATATGAATTCCTGAAGGAAGAATGCAAAGATGATGGAGCCAGGCCCTCTTAGTAGTGCCCAGTGACAGGTCTGGACAAATGGACACACACTGAAATTAAAGAGTTTTACTCTGAAGAACAGGAAACTTTTTTTTTTTTATTTTTTTTTTTGCTTTGAAGGTGACTGAGCTCTGGAATATGCTGCCAAGGAATGTTGCAGAGCCTCCATTCGTAGAGATATTCCATATCTGTCTAAATAATGTTTTTGACATAAGGCACTTTGTGGCCTTATTTGTGCAGTGTGGTTGGACAAGATGACCTCCAGAAATCCCTTCCAACCTCAACTCTTCTGTGATTCTTAATTTTAAAGAAAATATTAATCCAGAAAAAAAGCAATGGTGTCTTGAGATAAGAAAACTTCACAAATTTAGGATAATTTGTTTGTCTGAAAGATTGCCTCCACTTCCAATCTGCAATAACATTATCTAGAATCATTAGTAATTTTAAAAGAAAATATCATCAAGTCATCTTAGGTGTCAGCACACTTCACGGAAAAGTCACGAACATAACAGGGGCATCTCTACAGCCTTCTCAAACTGTGACAACCTACAGGCTGTTAACACCAGAATGATTCAAGATGTTAGGATTATGTAGAAATTCATAAATCAGAGTTCAGTGATACACAAAAAATCTTTAAATATAACTTTAAAATTCTCTGTTAAAGCAGAGAATTTTAAAAATGCTACTACCTCTTCAAGAAACAAGACCATTTAAAAAGCACATGAGATAATTTATTAATTCAAAATCATATGCACTTCTCATTGTTCTACTGAGATTTTTTTACTCTTATTCTCATTAATTTTCATTGCCTAAAAACAATGGTAAAGGAATGTGAAACATGTAAAGTAGATAAAGGAAATATTACTGGAGAATTGCATAATAATTTGCCAAATGTTTTAATTCTATGAGTATTCTAATTTTTTATTTGAGATTATAGTTATGCCATCTCCACAATCTTTCTGGGACTTTATTGTCTACAGTTCTACCTATTTTTGGCTTTATATATCATTAAGTATCCATAGAAAAGTACACTAATATTTTTGAGCCTTGTGATGTGTAAAAATCATATGGAATTATTAAAATGAGAAGTTTTATGAAAAAAATTGAGAAATGCACTTCAAGAAAGTAAGCTGAAAAATTTAACACATTTATGGTTTTTTATGTGGCCTTCATTCCAAAATAAGTGGCTTACCTTGAGCTCTCATTTCCAGTTTAATCAATACGAAGTTCCCTTCTGGTGGGTTTTATTTGTTTTCCTCCTAGATTTATAAATTTCTTTATAAAATTGATATGAATAAAGCAAAGATAAATAAAAATGCCAATGCATTAAAAAATTAACTTTTGAGAAAATCAGTATTAATTGCAATAAAAAATGGATCTATGTTCTTAAAAAGGAAATAAAATCAAAGAAATTAATTTTCCTTCATGTCAATAGCTGTAAAATCTATGCCATCTAAGAGCATGTAAACAAATTTAGGGTCTAGGTGCAATGGCTAAGATTAGTTTTTCTTAAATTTAGATGTGTATAGATAATGTAGACATCTATGTCACTCCAACATGGATATCTACATGATTTATTGTAACTGAATGCTCTTCTGGGGTGTTATTCATTTATTTTTTAAATGGACACTTACTAACTGGCTTCTCCCAAAGTGTTGCGGTCTGTAGTTTCTGCATTGGCATGGCAAGCTGCAAACCTTCCTGGAGAGCGCTGCGGCTGTTCCGCTTCCCGTAGCCCTTCCGAGCTGCCCTGCACTGCTCCGGCTGTCGGCTCCACAACACGGCGGCGATAAAGGAGGAGAGAAGGGTCTCCACATGGAGACCTCACAGGATCTTTATTCACATGGTGGCATGCAGGTTCCCAAAGGCAGAGACAGCACATGGCATGGACCTGGGGTTTTATATGGGGATGAGAGGGGCAGAGAGAGCACATGGACTAATGGTATCAGGGCATAGGGGTGGTACATGGGTGGAGTTGGGGAACCTGGACCAACAGGGAGAACCCGAGGGAGTGGTCAGGACCGGTGGCAGGGAAGGGAAAACAATGGGGGAAGGGCAGGCATTTAGGAACAAAAGGAGTGGGGATATACAGCACCACACTAAAGTGCTTATATATGTCTGTTAAATTGAAAAGAAGTTTGAAGTGAGTATCTATGTGTTTACATTATGCACACATAATCAAGTGAGATTTATCTACTAAAACCATTTTGATTCTGTTACTCAGTATGAAGTTTGGATTTCAAGCTCTAGTGGGTTTGTAGAAATGACCTTCAATAGACCTCTAGTCAAGGACTCTCTAAAGATAAAAAAGTCAGTTATTCAGAGACTCTCCACTTAAACCTATACAGCAGATGAGTGAAAATTGCTAAGTGCAAGAACAAATCTCATCTCTCGCTTGAGACAACCTTTCAACCTCTGAGTTGAATTGGAGGTACATTTTAAACAGTTTGAATTACTTGCTCAAGCAGAATTGCTTTTAAATATATCAAGAAAAAGAGGACATGAAGAAAGAGAAGGTAGTAGTAGCTGCTCTTGGCATAGTAATCTAACTATTAGGCACATACCCAGAAAAAGCTAAAACTAGATTCCAAACCCTCATGAAGCTCACGAATCTCAAAGACATATTATAGATGAGAGAATGATTTTGTAATGGAAAATTAGGATGAAACCAGAGCTGTGGATGACTCCTAGCTAACTTGTCCATTTGATTTTTCAGTATTTTGTTTGTGGATTTCATATTACTCTGTCTGTGTACAGACAGAAAACACCCATGAAGACATTGTAAACCCTTATTTTCTCCTCCTCTCTAGCTGAACTCTGCAGCAACAAACTAAAGTAATATTCATTTTCACCTGTTTTTTATACACAACAACCTAGCATCACTGGGAAATAGACCTAAACCCTTGCCCTCTTTTCCCCACATCCCAGAATATTCAATATGCATGCAATATAATATAAGGCTTTCTTTTTTCTGGAAGCTGCTACTGGTTGTTGTAATTTAGCAATATTTATACCTTGCCTTATAAATCTAGGGTAAGTGTAGAAAAAACATGAAGGGTTAGAAAACAGTGGAGAGGAGACAATCCAATCTGCTGTGGAGGTAGAGAGTAAATCAACTAATCCGCTTCAGGTATCCAGACTCTGAAAATTTGAAAATCCAGTTATTCTCTCACAAGTGTAAGTGCCTATAACCTCTATGCCAAACAGCCTGGATCTCATCATACTTTTCCTGAGCTCTGAGGCATGGATTTAGTAAGACGAAGAGAACTGAAGACACTCAAGTGTCCTTTCTAGATCTTCGTTATTGCATGAAGAACTTCAGGCACAGGAGTCAGTACTAATCACATCATTATGATTGTGACTTTGAATGGGATATGGCCTGACAAATACCCAAAGATACTTGCCCATTGGTCAGAATACAACCAAAATATAGTAATGGCTGTGAACAGAATTGAGACATTAGTAAAAACAATTCAATTTCTCCTAATACTCCCTTCACCCTGAAGATTTTAATTATTTAAATAAACCTTGTCAAGCATGGCATTTCATTATTACAATTCTTAATTACAAGTGAAATGTCTATTTAAAGCTCTTGTGACTCTTTCTATTTATCATCAAAAAACTATCTCCAATAATATGTAAATTACACTGCAAGCTCCCACTTGGCAAGACTTACATAAATTTACAAATGCAGCAATTTATCAAAAGAATGGCACCATTTAACAGATTAATTGTGTGGTAAAAAGTAACCGTAATTGCTGTTATACTTCCTGGAAATGCACTTATGGCTGAAAAGACTGGAAGTAAGATGGTAAGAAAAACTTGTCCTGAAAAATTGAGTTTTTGTAGAACTTATGGCTGGGTAAGATCTCAGCATGGTGATTGTTCAATTACCACATTCTGCAATTCTAAATTTTTGAGTAAGGTCTGTATGTGCATTCATATAAAAAGTCTTCAGTCAGTCCCTCTTCCTACTGATTTAAACAACCCTTATAAAAGCAGTGATCCTCAAACAATAAATGAAACAGATAACTGGTTAGAGCAAATGAAAACAACATAAATTTTGAATAATATATTTAATTTTAATTTTAATAAATGATACAAACTATTCATATTCCACAATATTTCTCAATATGTGTATTGTACGTTATTCTAACATTTAATCTTGTATTGATAAGATACATACTTATTATACTGTACACAATATGACCTTTTGAAACATTATATATGGTTAAAATATGAATTTTCCTGCTAGCCAATCTCCGTATGATAAGACCAGCCAAAGTTTTACAGAAAGAATCTGTCTTCAGGTGAAAAAATCAAACAACTAAAGAATACTCCTAGCTCTCTATTCAGAACATTCTTTCTCAGTTTATTCGAGTTTCACTGTCTGTTATCTTTGAGTTGGAGTATGCTTATGAGCTCATGAATCATAATTTTCTTCAGTCTTCGCGTTAGCTATCACAAAAATGTTAAACAACTTCTGTCGTTGATCTATCCTGTTTGATTAATATGTTGCTTGCTCAGCATAATTTAAGTCTCTCTTCCCCCAGCCCCCAAGCCTTTGATTTATATAGAACCTTTTAAATAGTAATAAATTTAAAAACTGTTGTATTGGGGTTTTTTTTCCTTGAAAAGCAGTGATGTTGATAGGAAAGCTAAAAAGCTAATTATTAGAAAATAAGAATTTCACGGAAGCAATTTTAAAATTCTAAGAAAACTGATTAGTTCTCTGAACATACCAGTTAATACTGACTTGAAGGCTTTAAAGACATTGCTTGATGGGGTAAGACAAGTAAGTAAGTTCTGAAAATTGAATTCCATGAATATACACACTACTGAATTTTTAGATTTCTCCATCTTCCAGTTTTGACTCATTCTAGTTTGTTCTCCCTAGGACAATGTCCAGTTTGTATGATTCTGGGGATATCTTGTTGCAGGAACAGTTCCCAGAAGGCAGCGCTTCCATCTTCTTTTCACAGTCCTCCAACATTATTTCATCAAATTTTGCACCCTTATGCCCTCACAACATGCTCAAGACACACCCTCAATTTCATAAAAACATCACTCAGTTGGTCCGTGACAGCTTCACATTATTTACTGAAAGAACAACCCACAAAAGTAGTAATGATGACAGAGAATGTCAGGGGACAGTATGGGACCTAGGAAAAAATGCTGTGTTGAAAACAGTCCACTCTAGGAGATGTGTCCACGTGAGCAATATGGACATCTTTCAGTGTTCACAACTTAACCAACAGACCATGAACTCTGAGCCTGAGGTATTTATCAAACCTGTAGCATATTAAGCAGATTCTGGACCGAAGTTGAATGTTGAAACACATATAGTGATCATTTTACTGTAAAGGTTAGACTAATCCTTACCATACACCAGTATAATTTATCAAAATAGGAGTGACTGTATGGGTAAGGTTTTGATTCCCTTTACTGTACATTTCTGATTACCTCTTTGGGCTACTGCCCACTCTGTAAATAAAAAAAAAACCACAAACAAACAACTGGAAAGATGACCTCAGTCATATCAGGGAATTACTGATGACTACTATCAAAGCTACTCCACAGCCATGTTTAATTTACTATTACAACTGCAAACTGGGTTCTTGTTTGTGAGAGGAGATATAGTTTAGATGGTTACTTTAAGAGTTCATCAGTTATTATGGGCAGAGATATAATTCTTAATTGCAATCTGGAAAGTAATAAAATATAAATAAATTATGTTACATCTTATAAAAGTCTTACATTACCAGTTAACCTAATAAAGTACAGCTTTCCCCAAGCAACATTTTATTTAACTTTATTACCAAAATACAAGAGCTGAAAACCAACTGCTCTATTTCTCTTTACTGACCTAAAAGCTAGGATGTAAGTACACACATACATAACAGGGATGAATGTACATATAAATTTGTTTATCATTTATTTACTTTTTAATTTGTTACTGAGGCAAAATATTTTCACCAAGAAAACACCAATTATTTTAGACATTCAAAAAATAGGTTCATTAAATTTGTATTTAAAATCCATATAAATTGAGGAATACAAGTAATTTTTTTATTACTCTGTATATGAGATTCACCTTTTTTGCTTGATAACCTGAATGTCTTAGTAGCTACCTTTGAGACAGTCAGCCTGGGTCCTATTATCATTTAAGAGATGCAGGCACTTTCTGGCACTGCTCATCTGACCCACTGGAGTGCATACCCCTGCCCACGTATTTTTGATATATGTGTGAAGAGTTAAGTTTCATGGTGGCTCTTACACTGAAGATTTAAAAAGATATTTATCCAGGTTATGCACCTGTATATAACAAGTTCTTCCAATTTAGACAAACTCTCAGTACACTTTTGTACTTGAATTGATTTTTCCTGCTTAGAAATAGGACTCTATGACTCTATGTCCTAGTTATACAACCCCTAGGTCCTGGATTACAATTATTTTGGTACTTCATTTTGTTTATGTGCTCATTCAAATCTAGTCATACTATCTCTAGCTAAGACCTGCAGTGCACTGGGTAGATCTCAGAGAACATTAATCCTAAAGAAGCCCTAGAAACTGTTGTAAGAAAGTGCAGCAGAGAAATACATACATCATACTGTTTACTGTTATGTACTACTTTTGACCAAAGACAAATCAAAGATCTAAGAAGAATGCATCTTTCCTTGTTACTTCTTTGCTAACACATATTTCTGGAACTGTAAAATAGACATTTGTTAATTTCTGACAAGGAAATGGGAGTAAGGTATTGCGCTACCCCAGGAATCAGCCTGAACCTGGAAGGAAGAGTATAATAGGGAAAAAGAAGTTCTGTACTGAGAAATTATTAAATCAATAAATATTCAAGGCCAATAGATTATCTACTAAAGAATTAGCACTATATGTTTATCAGCAAGCCTGGTAATTCAACCTCACCTTCAAGCACTGATTGCAGCGCAGAGACACTGCACCCAGAGGAGCCTGTGTGCTCACACACACCTGAGAAAGCCCCAAGCACATCTGGTGACAATCTCTAGGCAGTAATATACAGCACCATGCTATGTTTTGACTCCATATCCAAAATTTTCACTTTCAGCTTCTTCGGTCTTGCTATTTCAGTACTTGGATTATGGCAAAGTTGTTTTCTTATACTTTCCTAGTTTCTAGACATTTCTAGCCCAAGAATGGTAGAGAATGGATTCCTAAAATCTTCCTATAGTCACCTAAGGGTGCAGTAAAAGCATGTATGAGGCACATGAACATAATTCTACCAACATAGAATTGCTGACCTCATCTCTGTATTCCTTGCCCTGGTCACCAGTTTCTTCTTTGTCACCCCAAGGCAGAAAGTGGCATGATTGGGCAGAAGTCCTAATGCTGGGACACTTGGTCCTGTATGTAGTCCCTGATTGCTCAGAAAAACCACTTGATTAAGAGTTCTTAAATTGATGTCTCACATTGTCTGGCTACTAGGAAAGGGGTAATAACATACTGAGCATTAAGGAAAAAAAATTGGACACTAATGGATGAAGGTGAGAGAAACAGGCAAAAATCATTGCTGGCTCACACACTCCTGGCTGACATTGCTCACCTGCTGATTGGTGGGTAGAGTACAAAGGTGGTTATTGATGCCTTCATCTCCCCATGCCTCTTAGACAGACAAGCTGTATGGAATGGACCTCTGGTGGAGCCTATAATCTATACAATCTGTTTCAAATAAAAAGAAATCCTTGAAGCTTACAGATAAAATTCACTCAATTTAGAAGAAGCGAAGTTCAAAAATTCAGTGTGAGTAGCTCTCCTGGTCTCTAGAGGACAGAGACTTAAAAAAAATTGAGAAAGAAAGAAAAAGAAGCCAAGAAAAAGTAATCTACCTGAACAGGAGACAGTAAGAGCAGAGAGAATGAAGATAAGGTCCTTGAAGATACTAACTATTTAAAGCTTAGAAAAGATAAAAGGAAAGGCTGATTTTAAAGCAGACTCGCTGCAGAAAGTAGGTGATACTATAAACATCAATGGGAGTGAGGCACTATGAGCTCACTGACACATATAAGGTGTAACCTAGACAGGAGGGGTTCAACTCCTTCATATACATTACATCAGGTTAGAAAAAAAACCAAAACCAAAACCAAAATGAAAACAAAAAACCAAAACCAAACCCAACCAACCAAACAAACCCCACCAAAAAAACCCACCCAAATCCCTCACTAGCTATGGGGAAAAAAAGAAATGTTATGTAATTGACCGAGAAATCAATATCTATAAGCAATTACCCAAAAAAGTCCTTGATTAAAAGCTTAATAAGATGAAAAGACTTTCTTCTAACAGACCTTAAGAAATATATACTAATTAATATGTTAATACTTATGGCATGTTTCTTTTGGGGTTTGATTATCACTGGCAAATTCCGGATTGAGGTTCTTGAGGAGAATGAGCAACCAATCACCAAAAGTCTTCCACAGGACTCAATCCTATGGATGGTTCTGTTCAATAGATTTTTGAATTATGCAGATGCAGAAGTTAGACACACCATCAGAAAGTTTTCGGACCGTACCAAACTGGGAGGTTCTGTTGACTCACTTGAGGGATGACAGCCCTAACAAAGCGATCTAGAATAATTAAAGCATTGAGGAATTATTAATGGGATAAAGAAAAATTAATTACAACTTAAAGGAGTTTTCAGGATCATTGAGAACAGATTATGATCTAATATGCACTTCCAGAGATTCAGAAAATTTACTTTTAGAAAACAGTTCTTTAGTTTTAATCCTTGTATCTCTAACAGGAAAATTGTTAAGGTTCTCATTGTTCTGTTGATTGGAATCCTTTAAATTTTCAGCCCATATTTCTTTACAGGGGTTTTATACCTGTTTAGTTTTTGTTTTCTGCATTGCACTTGAGATTAATGATTAATTTTGCTTTCTGGATTGTTGTATGTTTGTTTATATTAAGCCATCTTTATTTGTATCTGCATTATATCTGCTGTCTTTATTTATATAAGCTGCCCCTTATACTTGTTCAAAAAAATGTTAATGGTTAAAGAAAGATAATTAAAACAAAGCATATCTAACTTTCTATCAGGGCTTTGTAGACTGAATTTTATACTTTTACATTAGTTATCAGCAACACATCCTAGGATTATACTTTACTTTTACTTATATCTTTCCTGTACCTGACCTGATACATGAAGCTTTTCTCTTCCTCTGTTACTTCTGAGGAGTGAGATACTAGATCACAGAGGATTTTCTTGTTGCTATCCTCTAGTTGCATAATATTATGCTTGTCATTATATTATTTTGTTTCTGTTAATCAAATGCTCCAGTTGTAATTTTTGTTCAAAACAAGTTACGCAGATGTTTTTGCAGATTGTTCAGATGGCACAATCAGGCCAAACCAAATACTTTTTTTCCTTTCAGATCACAGAGTGATACACCACAGCAAATCATACAGTCTTCCTTTCTACAGTGGATGTATTTCATCATGTTTATCTTTGTACCAAGAAGTATTATAATTTCAAAGCTGTATTAGGCTGAGTATAAATATTTGAATAGTATAATTACACAATATGATTGAACACAGAGCACCCTATATGTACAAGAAAAAACTGGCAGCCTTAAGTAAGTATTGATTATAATCCAGCTCATGGAACTGCTTTTGTACTTTATATAAGGCAACGTTTGCCTGCAGGAAGAGGTATCTATTTATAACCTTAGATCTTAGCCAACAGCACATTCAGAATTCAGAAGACCTTTGAACATGTTTTTCTTTCTACTATATACAAATGACAAGTAAGAGTAGAAAGTGAATTGTCATCATAATCTTTTTATGTTTTTCAAATACAGTGGAATTCAGTAACACATCTCCTGACCCATTGTTAACAATGATTAACATGGATTTTTTTTAAAAAAGGAAAAAATTAATTCGTTATTCTACTGAAACACAGCTTTGCAGTGAAGATGTTGCTGTAACAAACCTGAGCTTAGAGGATTCAAGTGAAGTTTCTTGTTTTATTACCTTATTCTTTACCGAATCATGTATACGTTCATACACATACACAGATTTTCCCTTATGTATTATAACTCAGTCCTATCACAGAATGCATTTGGAGAGGAATCATTCCCTGAAAAATTATGTCTTTTTTTCCCCCCTTTTGATTCCTGAGGGAATCTAAACACCAGATTAAAGACATTCTTCCCGAGATTATGAAAGTTAAATGACATGAGTGGGGTTTTTTTGTCACTATAAACTATGCTGCTAAAAGTGAATGTGGGTACCTCCAGAATTCAACTCAAACTTGAAGTTAAAATAGTCTTTGGAGATACTTTGCATGATGATAAAAGTGATGAGAATAAATTTGGCCTTTTATTTGTTCCAAAGACTAGATTCTACTGAGGTTTGGTGCCCATATGTAAAGTTTAAACATAGACATGACTCAAACAAGTGAACAGAGCACTCTGCTCCAGAAGTAAATGCTTTTTATTACAGTATTTCTTCAGTGCACCTGCTGCTGTTGCACAATATTGCACCACCATTTAAATAACTGCACTAGAGAAAATTTTTCTTAAAAAGCAGAAAAACTTCAGTGTTGTGTCAGCATAAGACATCCACTCCTGGATACCACAGCAGCCAAACCTCTCCTCTTTTTCTTAATCCAGTAAGATGATAAAACATAAGGTTAAAGTGCAATGCTCTTGTACATGATATGTATAAACCTTAGTTTAGATTTTCTCTTATGTGGCACTTGCCATAAGTAAAGACATTAAATACTAGCAGCTCTCACCAGAGGGCACAGAAGTATCTTCATTGGAGATGTCTTTCACTTGACTAACAAAGGGTTTTGGTTATTCACTGTAAAAGTCCACAGCTCTTCCTTCCCATCAGGCACTCTACTTTCTTACAGTTTAATTTTATGGCTGATGACACATACAAATGGAAAGCATCTTCACCTGTTATTCTGCTATGCAGTCCTATTGAAAAAAAAAAATAGGGTCGTTGAGTTAGAGTTCATTAAAAACAGCAAGAAGGGTTTTTTTTAACATGTTCTTATCCAGAAAAAAGTTCAGGCTCATTTTCAAAAATTAAATTATACAGGGAGGGTATTTTATTAAAAGACCTTTTAGTCAATTATCAGACACTATTCAACTATTCACTATTCATTCACATAAAAATTACTGCCTTGCAGTATGTTTAATGAATTAGCTACACTAAAGAGTCTCTAACTGCTCATCCATCTACAGATGCCAAAAGCCCAAAGTAATTGTTTCTGCTGTGATTTGGAGTGACCTATCAAAGTCATGGTGCAGCCCTCCAGAGAGTCCACAAAAAAGATGGGGGATGCCTTATTTCAAGGATATATAGTAATGGGACAAAGTGGAATGGCTTCAAACTGAGAGTAAGTTTAGATTAGATATCAGGAAGAAATTATTTACTGTGAGGGTGGTGAGACACCAGAGCAGGTTACCCAGAGTAGTTGTGAATGCCCCATCCCTGGACATGTTTGAGGCCAGGCTGGATGGGGCTTTGAGTAACACTGTCTAGTGGAAGGCATCCCTCCCCATGGCAGGGGAATTGGAAGCAGATGATCTGCAACCAAAGCTAAGCTATTCTGTGATTCCAACCTAAGCTATTCTTCCAACCTAAGCTATTCTGTGATTCCAACCTAAGATACTCTTCCAACCTAAGCTATTCTATGATTCCATTATATGATTTAAAGCAAGCATAGGGATACATTATAGGACACACTTCAAAATTGGTTGAAGCTAATAGACTTCAATGAGTACAGACATCTTACCTTCCCTCAGAATTGGCCCACAGTGCACGGTTTTAAATAGTAATCCTGCTTGGAAGTGCTTGGAGATCTCATGGTATCATTGTGCTCACACAATTCGGTGTACATGGACATATAATTCAGCTGGAGTTTTTTGCTTTGCCTTTTTGCAGCCTGACTGCAGAGATAGGCTAGGGTCCTAAAAGTGAAAGTGAAAGTCTAGTCCAGATATTAAGCATTACTTTTTTCAGGATGTTACATCAGGAGAACAAACCGGCATCAAGACCTCCAACAGTTCTTTATTCCAAAATGCTAGAGTGAAATGTTGCTATCTTGAGGGCTTTCCAGCTGCTTTGTACACAGCCAGAACAGCACATGTAGCAACTCTTGTTTCCTCTTCACCTCCACTGCTGCACTCAGCCACATTCGCAGCCCTAATTATGTGCCTGTTTATTAGATAAACTCATTAAATTATCAAGTTATAAGTTACTAAGATCATAACTTTTTACATCATCCTCAAATATTTACCTTCAAGGCTATCTTGAGACTTTAACTGTTCAATAAGAGATTATAAAAAAAGATAAAAGGAGTGTAAGCACAAAGATATAGCAAGTCAAGGTTTCCCCAAGAACTTCTGTTTCCCCCTAAGCTTTACTATTCCTTTTGTTGGCCATCAGGAGTTCAGATTCCCAGTTTAGGAAGACTGTTTCCTAACCACCAGAAATATATATTGACAATACTACCTAATTATATCCAAACAGGAATAAATTTTGAAACCAGTATTTTGATACATATAATAAATTAAGACTTGTTTTGAGAAGTTTTCTTGAAATTACAACCATAGAATCATAGAGTCATAAAATGGTTTGGGATGAAAGGAATCTTTGGAGATCATTTGTCCAACTGTCATGGGCAAGGATGACTTTCACTTGATCAGGTTGCTCAAAGCCCCCTTCAGCCTGACCTTGGAACCATGCAAGGTTGGTTGTCCCAACACTGGGACATCCACCTCTGAGAAACGTGCTCTAGTGTCTCACCAACTTGAGCATAAGAACATTTTCTTCCTTATATTCAATCTAAATCCACTTTAAAACCAATGATCCTGTCAGTACAGGCTCTATTAAAAAGCCTGTCCTTTCTGATAAACCCTATTAGAGTATTGAAAAGGCACAATAAGATCATCCCAGAGCCTTCTCTTCCGCAGGCTGAACAATCCCAACTCTCTCAGCCTTTCTTTCTGGGAGAGATATCCTAGCTCTTTGGTCATAACTGTTGCATTAGGAAACACACTGCCAGCAGGTCGAGGGAGGTAATCCTGCCCCTCTACTCAGGCCTGGAAAGGCCACATCTTGAGTTTTGAGTCCAGTACTCCTCAGTAAATGAAAGGCATGGAGTTCCTGGAGCATATCCAGTGGAGGGCAACAAAGGTGATTGAGGGCCAGGAACATCTCTCTTACGAGGAAATTCTGAGGAAGCTGGGCCTGTTCAGCCCAAGAAGAGATGACTGAGAGGGGACCTCATCAGTGTGTATCAGTATCTGAAGGGACGGTGTCAAGAGGATGGAGTCAGGATCTTCTCAGTGGTGCCAAGCAGTAGACAAGAGGCAATAGGCAGAAACTGATGCACAGGAAGTTCCACCTTCTTTACTTTGCGGATGACTACACACTGGAACAGATTGTCCACAGAGGCTACAGAGTCAACCTCACTGGAGATACTCCAGAACTGTCTGGATGCAATCCTCTGCCATGTACTCTAGGATTACCCTCCTTGAGCAGGGAGGTTGGACCAGTTGACTCACTGTGGTCACCGTTTGCCCCATCCTGTGGCTCTGTGATTCTCTGCTCTGCTGCTCTATCAGGTCATCTTTCTTATGCTGTAAACCCCAGAGCTGAATGCAGTACTCCGGGTGGGGTGTCACCAGTGGAAAGTAGGGAAGAATCATCTCCCTAGACCTGTTGTCCGTGACGTTTTTTTATGCAGCGAGGGATGCAATCAGATTTTTGGGCTGCAAGCACACATGGCTGGCTCATGTACATTTTTTTAATCAACTAGTTTTCCCACTTCATTCTCTTTAGGGCTGCTCTCAATCCATTCATCCTCCTGTCTGTACTGATACTGGGGATTGCCCTAAGCCATGTGTAGGATATTGCACAACTGATGGTAACTTCCACTTCTATGTGTCCTGGTGAAATAATGAATTTTTATGTAGCATAGTGAAGTTTGAACAAAAAGACATGGTGCATATGAAATAGAAGACCCCAAAGTAATGATCTCTGGTCAAAGTGGGTCTAAAAATTAAAATATAGATGAACTGCAGCAATTAAAACAGCTAAGGCAGCAAAACAGACATGCAAGAACAGTCCTTGGACAACTCACTCAACAGTTTCATATATAAAAACTTCAAGATGTTAGCTTTTGGATACCTAAACCTAGCACATTTCATTGTTACTCCTGCTGTTAACTTTAATGAGAAGTGTACAAGTATATTGAAGAGAAATAGATCTTTAAAGGATTTCATTTATTTTTTAAAGGATCACTTAAATCTAAATTACTATTAAAAGGAAAAGAGTGCTGAAGTAGAATTGCATTAAAATTACATTAATTCTCTCTCTAGAATGACTGCCATGAAAGTATGAATAATTTATTGAAGAGGAGGAAAAGAGAAGAGAAAAAGGAAAAAGAAAATAACATTTGCAATAAAAAAATTACTTAAAGTTTATTAGAAAGTATTTTAATACTGCCAAAATGTTGCCTTTATTTTTCTCTTCTAAATCAGAAATTTGTATGTAAAATAATTTATATTCTTATTTTCAATTTGATTATTTTAATCAAGGTTATTTTAAATATATGTATTTTTCATCTTAGAAGATCAATTAACATTTTCCTTTAATTCAAATATTTATGGTGAATAATTTTGTACATAGTGGAGCATAAATTACTTTACTCCTTATATAATGTACTTTCAAATATAATATATTTATAGTTTACTCTGCATAACTATTTCTTGTTGGGTCTTATAGTATCTGATTTCCAGATATCCACCCAGTCACTCTCTCACTCTGTCTCCCCAACATGACAGGAGAAGAAAAGAAGATGAAAAATTTCATGGGTCAAAATAAGGACAGGGAGGTCACTTATCAGTTGTCACCATGAACAAAGCATAGTTGAAGCAAGGAAAATGAATTTTCCCCCTGAATTTAAATATTTTTGGATAGTGAGAGACAAATATACTAAAATACTAAAAGCTCCTTTCTTGCACCTTCCTCATTTTCCTAGGCTCAGTTTTGTTCTTTCAAACCCAACAGGGGTTGGGATGTGCCTCCTTAACCTATGTCTAAGGAAAAAAAATATATATATATGTATATCAGAACAGGTGATTGTAATATAATCATCTTTTCTCTTTACTTTCTTTTATTAAAAGAAATGTGAAGCATATATCTTATATCCTTAAAATTATTTATAACACATATGTATTATTTTAGATAGAACAATTTGCAACATCTTCTCCCAGGAACTCCGGGATGANTCATGGGTCAAAATAAGGACAGGGAGGTCACTTATCAGTTGTCACCATGAACAAAGCATAGTTGAAGCAAGGAAAATGAATTTTCCCCCTGAATTTAAATATTTTTGGATAGTGAGAGACAAATATACTAAAATACTAAAAGCTCCTTTCTTGCACCTTCCTCATTTTCCTAGGCTCAGTTTTGTTCTTTCAAACCCAACAGGGGTTGGGATGTGCCTCCTTAACCTATGTCTAAGGAAAAAAAATATATATATATGTATATCAGAACAGGTGATTGTAATATAATCATCTTTTCTCTTTACTTTCTTTTATTAAAAGAAATGTGAAGCATATATCTTATATCCTTAAAATTATTTATAACACATATGTATTATTTTAGATAGAACAATTTGCAACATCTTCTCCCAGGAACTCCGGGATGACATTCTGTCAGATGTGGGGGCTGTTCTGGTGGGGTGCTATGACCTCCCGAACCAACTCCAACAGAAAGTCGCTCAGCAGCCACTGCATTCCCACAGACACACATGCACACTCCGGATAGCTTCTCAACAGGTCAGTGGCAAAGAGGCAGGAAGGGTCTTTGTCTGGAGTTTCCACGGCAGAGATTTATTTCAGCTCCACCGTGAAGGGAAGCCAGGGACAAAAGACCTTGGGGGATGGAGAGTTCCAGGTTATATAAGGGGGTGGGGAAAGTATCAGGGACAGGGGCGGTACATAGGTGGGACCTTGACATATAAGGGAAAAAGGGGCAGGGAAATCAACAGGCCAGTCAGGGAAACAGAACTGGGGTACATTGACATGGTAGAACAAAGCATCCTGGGAGGCTTCACCCTAACATGGGGAGATCTCAGGGTCTGTCCTCTCATTCCCTGATTGGCATATTCACTGGCTCCCACAACATTCTTCCAAATCTTGTAGATGAGAATTTGTATTCTCCATTGTTAGATTTTGGCCACGTAATCTATGTCTAAATGATGGGCATTTTGTGAAATGTTACAAAGAAAAATAAATACCAATTTCCAAAAAGTCAGTGCTAGGAAGTAGGTGTTCCAGCTGTGCAAAGGATTTTAGAAAAATGTGTTGCAAATAATAGAATTGATTTTATTTCCAGTGTTAAAAATCTTATCTAACATCTTTTTATTTGCTTGGCAAGACAGCATTTCTAACATAAAAAATTTAAATATTCACACCCTGGGTCAGCTTTGCAGCTGGTAGAACCAGAATGATTTATACCATCTGAAGGATAGGACCTCATGTTTTTGAAAAATGTGTAACTAAAAGTGATATAGTACAATATGTTTTCTTACATGACAGCATGTCTCAAGTGTCAGTACATGATTTATAAAGCAAAATTTTTAAAAGCTATATAAAGCAAGAAAATAAAATAAAAGAGACAGAATATATGAAAAATTCTTTATAAAACCTTGACTAGCAGCTATTTGTAACTTGAAATAATCATTAAGGCTGATTTCTTTTTAGTACTACAAAGTGTACCAGAAGCAATATGACTGTGTTTAGCTGTCAAAAAGACAGTCTTTTGACATGTCTGAACACTTTACTACACAATTCCCTGTCATGCTATCTTTTGCCACAAAAGCTCCTCTGTATTCAGGTTCCAAGTTTTGATACAAAGTGGGGGGTAGAGAGGTAGAAAAGGGGTATTTTTAATGGTTCTTAACATTTTTCTTCTGATACTGTTTGATACTGTTTCACACAGTCTTTCACAGAACATTCAAAATTCTGCTGCTGAAGCTTTTCCTCATACTGTAACATCCATGAATGGGTGAAAACTGACTGTAAAGAAAAGTTAATCAAAACAAATTCAAAGTTATATAATCACTGACTTTTTTTTTTTTTTTTCGGGTATACCAGCCCCTGGTATATATATTAAAGGCTTTTACCTATCTTTTCTAAAGTCACCTCTTTGGTTGCTATAATTTTTATCAATAAACTACCTCTGATATGGGCTGCTGCAGTGACTTTGAACATAAATATACGTTTTGTGAACTTTTCTCTATTAATACCATGCCCTGTATGACATCTCTAAGACCTTTATCAAAATGTTTTACACAAATATTCCTGCTCAGTATATGAAGAAGTTCTCACTAAGCACAGAGAGCTAACAATAATAGCTAGTGAGTCAGTATTGTTCCTCTTTTCAGCACTCAGTACTTACAGGCAAATGTCTTTAATTGTAAATAATTAAACAAGGATTTAAATGCTAAGTAATTCCCTTAACAACGCATGATAATATCAACATCTGTTTCAATGGAACTTCTCTATCCTATTTAAGCAGGTTATCAAAGTCCCAGGTTTGCTTGTCATGGATTATTCCTAAGCAGATGTGTAGGGCAAAACAAAAGTGGAAATGTATTGAATTCAGTTTTCAGTGCGTTGCATTCCACTGTGGGGAACTGAGAGGAGTTCTTTCAAAAAATGGATGGTTGAGAACGGAATGAAGCCAAACGAGGCAAACATTGTATCTGAGAACCCTTTATTGATAATGGAAACAAGAAGGGAAAGGAGTGGCCCAAATGAAAGAGGGCTAGAAGAGACAGCAAAGAAGAAAGGAAAATGGAGAAGGACTGGGGGAGAGGAGAGAGGGGACAGAGAGAAAAAGAGGGCATTACCACCAGTGACTCAGGACAGTGCTGTTGGCATCCAGGCAGTGGGGGGGTGTGCACGCTGCCTGCCTGGGGATGGGCTGGGTGGTTGGGAGCCTGTGCGGCTCCCGGAGGGGCCCAGCTCCACAGGCACAGCTCCTGCAGCGATGGCACCGGACACGCGGTGAGTGGGTGCTCAGACGGGAGGAGCAGGACCCTGGACAGGGTCGTGGCGACCGGCTGGATCGGGGTGACAGTGATGGCTGGATCAATGCATCAGGGTTGGAAGCAGGCAGGCCAGGTAAGGATGTGGGGTAAAGTGGCAGGGCGGCAGTCAGGGGCACAGGATGCCAGGACATGTGTTATGGTGAACCAGCAAGGGCAGGAGTGCCAGAAGGCAGGCGGGCTGGGGCCAGGGCAAAGGAGGGAGCAAACGGGAGCAGCGAACAGTAGCGAGTCCCCACAAGCAGCACCGCTGATGGTTTTTATAACCCGCTCCCCCCCCCTCCCCGTGTTGTCCTGTTTTTTGCTAAGCCTTCTGTTTTAACCTTGAAGTCAAAGAATTTTCACACAGTTCATGTAAATGATAGCCGATGTTTATTTAACTGTCTATTCTGTTTTCATTTCTTTTGTGATAAGAGAAAGTTTGATGAGCATCCTTTTTCTCCAGTGGAATTGAGGAGGAAGTGACATGTCCTCCAATCCCTTGTGGAGTTGAGAATTCTGTAAAGCATGATAAGTGTAAATAAAGTCTCTCTTTTCCCTCCTTTCTGCTGAACCTAGCAGGTGTGAGAGTGTCCATTATTGTGCTTTCACCGGCACACTCCCGGCCCCTCCCAAAGCCTGCCCGCTAACAGGGAACGATTGGTGCAGTCCAACCTTTCTTTCCCGTCCATTTGCGGAGACCTTTTCACAACCTGATTGGAGAAGCCCCTCCACAGTGTCTCCTACTGCCTGCCTCATGGGAGGTGTTTCCAGGTGAAGTCCTCCCAGAGACAAGGCTGCTTCTATTCACCTCCTGGATGTGGCACATGTGCATCCCTCCTCCACATGCCTCTGACAACCATTGTTGAGGCATAACACAACTGAATTGGCTCCTCACACTGTGTTACACAAGTCTTTATATTTATCGAGGGTTGCATCAAGTTTGTACACAGATATAAGCAATAACTGTTCTTCAGATAGGAAGGCAAAATTCATGACACAGCTGTCTTCCATATAGTTCATGGAAGTACTCCTGCAGAACAGGCTGCCCACCTTCTTTTTGGGAAAATTTACAGGCTATGTTGTTCATTGCACAGTACTCAGGTTTTGTCTTTGAATTGACTGTCAAGGGGGAAAATCGAGTAAATGGGTAATACTACGAAAGAGTTTGCATTATAGTAGACAAATGCTTAATTTAAGTCCATGTCTGGTCTTGTGTAAGTTTTGATGTAACCTAAGAATTCAACTACATAGTTCTCCCAGCCGGGAGGGCATCACAAATGCCAGTAAACTTAATTATCTCACAATCTACATTGCAGACATATGCAATAGAAATAATAAAATACATATAGGCAGAGAATGGCAGACTAGATGGATGTAGGGCAACCAAAAGTATAGCAGAATAAGGAAGATAAACTGTCATGTGATGTTGATATTGAAGTCATCAGGTCATCAATATCACAACATATCTACTCACAGCTTTTAAGCACATCTCTATTCAGGAAAACAATGGATAGCCTATACTCTTGCTGTCAGGAAAATAAAGTAAATAAAATAAGAGTCATGGAGACTCCTTTATCTACTAGTCTCACGCCCTGATGTTGAAGCGTCTGGGAAAGAAAGCAGCAGTAATAAATAAACACTGCTGCCCTCTACCTTTAAATAAGTAAGACTTTTAAAGTGTTCCTGTTCCATCAGTGTACAACTGGACAACTATTTGTTATGTGTCCTTTATATGCACAAATACAAGGAAGAAATTATTTAACACTAAACTTCCCACTGCCATTCATGGAATTGGGTAAAACTAGTTGAGATAAGTTAGAGGTTTTGCACAATCTATTCCACGATCTTGCATTCCTACATTTCTAGATGAATTAGTTCATTGGTATGGTCACTCAGAAATGCTGAGTTAAGGAAGACTTTGAATTTCATGCCTTTGATTAATGTGTATTTGTATTCATAATCTTTTAATAGAATAGTTCAGTATGACATCAAATATCCAAAAACATGATAACAAAGTTAAGCTAGGATCCATTAATGTACTATAGGACTGCTGTTAATAATGATACTTTGTAGGGATACTAAATATATGGTAACTTAACATCATAGCCTGTTATCTCTCTTTGGATTATCTAGATAGGGTTCCTTTTTCTGTAAGTAATTTTTTGGTTTTTCTTCTTGGTAAATCTTAGAGCTAGTGTGGTGAACATCTATTGTCTGCTGAGTATGAGCCAGGCTAATGCAAGATGAGCTTTACCTGCTTTGTGTCTGCAGAAGTACTGGAGATGTCTAGCAAGGTCAGTACAGGGCTTGCAGAGCAAAGCTGATTTTGAGTTCCCTAAGGTGTGCTCCACATTGGCTCAGATGGTTGACAAGGAAACTCCAAAATATTTTGTTTATGGGGAGAGATCAGGATACAAGCCATACTGTGTCCGTGAAGACACAATAAAGAGGCTCTGACACCTGCCAGGTTCAGCAGAAAGGAGCAAATGACGTCGATTTATTATCACTACATTATTCTTATACACATTCCAATACTACAAGGGATTGGAGAGCATGTCACTTCCTTCTCCATCTTCACTGGAGAAGAAAGGTGCCCATCCAAGTGGTCATATCACAAAAGGAACGAAAAACAGAAAATACCGTTAAGTAAACATCGGCTCTATTTACATAAAACTGTGTGAGAAAATATCTGACTCCAAGGTTAAAAACAGAAGGCTTATAGTAAACAAGGCGACACCATACCTCATTTACAATTTCTATTTTATTATAAACAGAGATATTGAAACCAATATATTTATTTTTTACTTTGTGTGTTTCCCTTTTTGGAATATTGAGAGAGAGGACCAAAAAAGCCCAAAACAAAGCTGATAAGGTGAGGAAAGCTTTCCTCCCTTTCCCCTCTTACTTATATTGTCTTTTTGTCAAAATTCTTCATTGCTGACTTCTATTTTGTACCTAAGGACAGGGAAAAGTAAAAAGAGAACTCTTTCTTGAGAGTGTTTAGAACTAAATACACCAAAGAAATGCATATCATGATAATTTGTTGTGAGAAAAGCTAACAGATCATTTGTGACTTTCCAATCCTTCTTGCTACCCCTATATTTAAAGGCGTAAATGAATAGAGGGAAAGGTTCGAAGACTTCATTACTGGATATAAGACGGGGTTAGTGGATAAACTTTGAGTGCCTGCATGGAGAACTGAACACTAATAACAGAGGCTTCTTCAACATATCAGGTGAGGTTAGTACAAATTGAGATGGAACAAAATCTAAACATAAATAGATTCAGATTAATACTAATCATAGAATATCCTGAGTTGGAAGGGACCCACAAGGATTATTGAGTTCAACTCCTGACTTTCTACAGGACAACCTAAAAGTTGAAGCATAAGACTGTTGTCCAAATGCTTCTTGAATGCCAACCAGCAGGCTGGGTCAGTGATCGTTTCCATAGGGAGCTTGTTCCAGTGGTCAACCACCCTGTCAGTGAAGTACTTTTTCCTTGTATCCATTCTGAACCTCCTCTGATGCAGCTTGAAGCCATTCCCTTGTGTTCTTTGACTGGACACCAGAGTAAATAGATCAGCGGCTGCCTCTCCACTCCCTGTCCCAATGAGGCTGTAGAGAGCAATAAGGTCACCCCTCAGACTCTTCTATACTGAAAAAACCCTGCTCCTCACAAGCCCTGCCCTCTGGTCCTTTCACCATCTTTCTTGCCCTCCTTTGGACACATTCTAATATTTTTATATCCTTTTAACATTTCAGCACCCAAAACTGCACACAGTTTCCAAGGGGAGGCCACACCAGTGTTGAGCAGTGGGACGATTACTTCTTTAGACCAGCAATATACACTGTGCATAATGCTCCCCTGGGTATGGCTGGCTGCCAGGCTGTTGGCTGCCAGGGAACACTGTTGACTTGCATTGAGCTTACCATCAACCAGAACCCCCAGATCTCTTTCTGCAGGGCTGCACCTTACAAGATCTCTCACCCTTGTGGGAATTAACAGCTTCTCATAATTTAGTCTTTGCTGTCAAACTTTATGTGCTTTCAATTCCTTTGTTCACATCATCAGTGTAGCTCAGAAGATGATCCTTCAGGCTTTGCAATCTGTTCATATACTTATATTTTGTATTTAGAGCACTATACTACTATAGAGAGTCACAATTTGGTAATTATTATTATAATAGCTATATATGTGTGTTAAAATAATTCCTTGGAAATATAAATAGCTTACTGATCAAAAATATTTTACCTTTAATGCTTAAAGTGAGACCTTAACCATTGCATTAAAGTACGTGTTCTAACCAGTGCTTGCAGGAAGGGGGCCTCTACACCTACAGTATTTATCTTGATACAAAAGATTCCATATGCTATGAAACAGAAGTCTAATGATGGATGAAAATTGGGATCATTAAATTGAACTGGAATAAAACAAAAATTTTAAATCTCATTCTCCAAAACAAAAGGGTTTAATTTAACTTTTCCAATGCTCAATGAATATATTCTGTGCTATTTTTCAGTGTGCTATAAGCAGACAACATAAGATTTTAATACTTTTGATCAGACTGAATTTTAGATAGATAGATAGACAGATAGATAAAAGGCCAGAATAAGGTACTGAAGATTTACCAGTGTCCTGAAGTCTCAGCTGTTAAAATTTGCCAGGTTAATGGGCAAAGTTTCAAAACTACTTTTGTTGTAGATTATGGAGAAACAGTTATAATGAAAAGGGTTTTCTGAACAGGTTTTAGTCAAAAACAGGGAGTAGTGGAGACTCTTGTCTTCCAGAATTGATGAGGAATGTTAATTACATACTGCTAAATACTTCTTGAGAAGCTCCCACAGATTATAGGAAGATAGGCATTTAAGAAATAAATGTGTTTTCTCTGGCCTTGCAGTGATGAGTTCAGCACTGTTCTTCAGGACAGATGACATAGGAGTAATTTCTAAAAGTGCCTAAGAGTAGAACAGACAGTTCCTAGACAAAGATGATAGGGAGAGGTTGATGTTTCTGTGGGAGAAATTGATTGATTGTTTTTCTAGACAATGTCTCTGATGGTAAAAATATTGATGTAAATCATAAATATTTTATAGATATAGAAACTGACTGAGAAGCGAATTAGTCTTTTATTATTTAACACATAGCAAATTTCTTCCATCATGAAAAAAAAAACAATGCAACAGGACAGAACTAGTTCAAGATTCTTAACAGTTTTTTAGCATTGCCTATAGGAATAGCAAAGCCGGAAGTATGTGAAAGAAAGCTTTCAAGAACAAGGTGTAAATATTTTTATATGCTTTTTACATAATTTATTTTCCATGGTATTTGTATTATGTATCTCTGTGTCTCTATCTGGTATCACTAAGACAAAAATATGTTTTTACAAGATCCCTTAAACCTCCATTGGAACGTCTTGTCTTGTTGCCACTACTTTGTTATTATTTCAGCTATATTTATTCTCAAAAAATCAATACTTAAGCAAAAAGGAAAAAAAAAAACAAGAAAAGTAATAAAAAAGAATAAGATAAGACTGATCTTGGTTCTTCTTTGACAAGCTACTACCATAATATCTATTGTGTAAAGGCTTGGTTTAACCATACTGGCCATCAGCTCAGCCCCACACAACCTCTCACTTACTCCCTGTTACAGCAGGATGAGGATGAGAACTGGAAGAGTAAAAATGAGAAAAATGCTGGGTTGAAATAAAGGCAATTTAATAAGTAAAGTAAAAGCAGTGAATGCAAACAAAGCAAAATAAGAAATTCATTCACCACTTCCCATGGGCAGGCAGGTGATCGGCCATCTCCAGAAAGCAGGGCTCCACACCTCTAACGCTGACTTGTGAAGACAAACACCATCCCTCCAAATGTCCTTCCTTCCTCCTTCCTTCTCCTAGCTCTTATTGCTGAGCATGATGTCGGATGACGTGCAACATCCCTTTGGTCAGCTGGGGACAGCTGTCTCATCTGTGTGTCCCCCGAGCTTCTCGTGCACCCTCTGCCTGCTAGCTGGCAAGGGACAGTGAGAAGTAGAAAAGGCCTTGACTCTCTGTGAGCACTGCACAGTAATAAGAAACATCTCTATATTACCAACACTGTTCTCATCACCAGTTCAAAACAAATACCATAAATGCAACAGTGAAAAATCTTAATGTTATCCCAGCCAAAACCACTACTGCTAACTACCTGTGCTGATACAGACACAAGTCTTTCAAACAAGCCAAGTTACTCCCAACAAATACATCGATAAGATCCAATAACTACATTTAGCAGGTACAATTTTCCTTCTTTTAGTCCTAGATATTTCCTTTTTTGCCTATTTCCTGTGATATCAGCTAGGGAAGATTCCAGAAGACATGTTGATAATTATTTTATGAACCTATTAATGGCGCTTTTACAAGTAAAGCATATCCAAGACCCTTCAGAAGCAGCTGATTTAAGTTGCTGTCATTTCCTCCTGGGTGCAGCTGGGGTGGGATAACTGCTGATGCTGTTGTGAAAACAGCTGCACAAGCTATTCAGCCAACTGGAGCTGGCTGCAGCAAGCTGCTGAATACAAGCTGATGCTTATTTGCAACAGCAGCAACCTGCTGGGGAGCACGGCTATTTGTTGCTATAGCGGATTGAAAGTAGTGCTAGGTAGGAATTTCTCAGGGTTTAATCCTAGGTCCCATCCCCAGCTGGTATTCTGCTCCATTACTAAGATTATTAAAGGCCAAAAGACTAGCTAAGTAGTTTGGGATGTGATCCTACAATGAGGAATGCAAAATGAAGAAGCTTTTCTTCTGCATATCTAGTGGTAAGAGCCAGCTGGCTGTACGGACATAGCCACTGAGAAATATGCAATAGTTAATGTATTCAGCTTTTTGGAGTAGATGAATATAAACTTTTTTGTGAGATTTGATATCCATAAATCATAGAGGGCTGTGACAGATAATTTTGTTTTGGAGGCATTTCCTAGACTGAATATATGCCCTCATATTTTACTCGTTTGGCTAGTGTGATGGAATAAACCCTAAAATATTAACAGAAGCTATTCACATAATCAGTACAAATAAAGAATGGAATCTCATAAAGGAGTAGGATCATAGAGACAAGTCCTTCCTGAAGCAGGATATTTATTTTATACTAAAAAGACAGCAATTTAATAAGATAAATCTCTTAGTTTCCTCTGCTCCAGGTTTCTTTTGAATTCAGGAAATTATTGCAAGTTCAGTTTTGTCTTAACTTCTTTATTTTTTTTTTAATTTTTATTTTTTAAGGTTGTCAAATGAATAGATTTCTTATGCTTTGAAAACTTTTATGTGCTAGGGTTGCATAGAGCAGAGGAAGATAGTATGCAACAGTCTTTTCCGGAACTAAAATGAGTTCCTCATGAGGCTTCTTTTTATTGATGTGACACCTTAATGACAAGAAATGGAGAAACATAAAATGTTTATTTATGTCATGTCCTATTTCACCCACAAGAAGCAAAAATACCTTGAAGAGCAGAGTGGTTTGAAGACAAGGTTTAGAATTACTTGGAAAACTACATGAAACTATTCAGAGGATGAGGAATAGATCCAAGATGTTGCCTTTAGGCCTCATTCTTGAAGGACAGAAAAGGGATCTCCTGCATTATACTTGTAAGACTACAGCAGAATACAGATAAAAGTTTACTAGAACATTTGATTTTTTAAATTTTTTTTATACCTCTATCCATTTCCATACCAAAGCTTAAATACTCCCAAGGGATTTTTGCAGGACTGACAAAAGGAGGTTAAGGAGAAAGAAAGCGGAATTTCCATACTCTAAATATCACTATTAAATCAGACTTTTTTTCCTTCTCTCTAGAGAAATAGGTGAACTTGAACACAAAAACAGTTTTTAAAAAGATCCCACTAGGCAAAATTCAGCTATAGGAATAAAACACAATGTGAGGAAGGTAGAAACAGGATACAAGAGTGTGATGGGAGTTTGGATTCACTTTAATGGAACTATGTACAAAAAAACCCAGATGACCTTTACCACCTTCCAGAAACATTCAGAATTATTATGTTTCTCAACTTTCAAGTGCTTTCCTTTGCAGATATTTTGGAATTTTTTATATGAAATATTAAACCATGCTCTGGATGCCTATGTGAAAGGTGAAAAAATTCTTGCTATATAATAGATTATAACAAGTACCTTGTCTAGACTTGAGGCAGTTTTAGAGGAAAAAAAACATTACAGCAAGGTTAATAAAGTACATACAGAAGTGACAAATAGGTTTCAAATATTAGTGTATAATGGTTCTGAAGTTATTTCAAAAATATTTTGCCTTGATACTTGTTTCCTCTCTATCACTATTTACTTAATGCAAGAATGCTTAGAAGAAATAAGAATATGTATTTTTGCAAGCTATAGTACTACAACCAAGAATACTGAGAGAAGTACTCTTCAGTGGGTTAAGATGACCTTTTTGTTGTTGTTTTATTTATTACTATTTTTCTCATTAGATGCTTCCCGATTTTCAGGTGAAGTTTCTTAAAAGCAGGTGCTTAGATTTAAGAGCTGTCTTTGTAACCATTTCACCACCCTAGCCTGTTCTCTATCTGTTTAATTTGAGTAGTTTCACTTTATCTATAAATTCCTTGTAAATAATTTTCTTCTAAGAATTTCTGCACATAGCCAGCTAAAACAGTCATTTCAATTTCCCTTTCTGTTAATTATTTGCTTTTCATGCTTACAAAAGTGTGAGTCTAGATGGAGTCTATTAAGGTTAATATATTAAAAAAATAAAAAGAGACATAGAGGCTCAGTGGGCTCAGTCATTTACACTGAAGCAGTTAAAGGAGAAGTTGAAAACTCTCCAAAAATATCTGACAGTCTCTCACATGGGTAATTTTTGTTCTCAGGAACAAAAGCTTTTTGATAGCTCTTAGTGTTTGTTCAAAAAGTTAAAAATTGTTTGCTAAATTGCCTTCTGGAAGCTGAAGGCACACTTTAGAACTATTCTTTTTCATGTAGTGGGAAAAAAGCTACTAATACTTAAAAAGAGAAGTAACAAAAGTGAAGTTGAAATATCAGAGAAACTTGTTTGATATCATACTAGCTTGGGTGGGTGGCCACAGGATGATAGGTCCTTAAAACATTTTTTGCTTCATTTGGCTTTTAAAACAAAGAGTCTGTGCGAAACTAGACTGCAGGTGCTATAGCAGGAATTAAGATGCCTTTTTCCAAAGAGTTGATCTTTGCAACTCCAGTAAGTAACTGAGAAATCTTTTGTGACACACACACTATATTCTAAAAATGTCCCTGTAAGAAATATAACTCTCAGATTCTAAGAAAAACTTCTAATTGATAAAGGCTCATCTAAGCCACAGCATGCAAAAAAGGTATCTGTGAACTGCTTGGCAAATGGCCATGTGGGGCTCTGTGGAGATTTTAAAATCCCTTAAAAGTCAAAGCACCAAAAAATCCCCCCCCAAATTTTAAAGATAAAGGTGATAGAAAGGACATTTAGTGGCATTTGAAAGTTCCCCAAATTTTAATTAAGTAAAGAAAGCTTTTTATCCAACAGATTTTTTTTTCACAGTTCTACAATTTCCACAACAATCTTTCTGACATCTAGAAACTGTCAGTGCTGAATTTCAAATATATATATATCTATAATTAATGCATGCTTTAATAATTCAGAATTAACAAAATCTTAATTTTATAAGCCTCTACTATACTTACACGTATAACAGTCTTGCCTACATTGTCACCAATAATAAACAAAACATAGAAACTTATTTCTCTTTGTGATCTCACATCCACTGTGTAAGGTATGTTTGATACTGGAATTCAAAATATATGGGATAGAAGGAAGAAATTAAAGTGGCAGAGTAAGTCTAGGAAAGCAGGCTTAAATCACTGTAGTTTTGCCAATGTTTTTATCTGACTTTGGTTCTTATAAATTGCCCTTCTTCATGTACCACAAAAGTAGTGCATGCTGCTTGCCCTCCCACAAATGATTTTTATATGTAGTATCTATCAACCCACTAGCCAGCTAATCTTATTTAAAGTACAGTAAATAGAACTCAAAAGCATAATTCAATGAAGTGCTAGGTTGGCATAATGCCAATTCAATTTGCCTGATTTAAAATCAACTTCATTATTACGTGCATTTTTCATTCAATAATCCTAATTATACCTTGAAAACATGAAGAATGGCATAGTAAATCTGTAGTTAGGAGACTTTTGACCAGGTTTAATCTCAAATGGCTTTATATACAACAGGTTTATATATTTATATGCATCAATTGGTTACTGACCACGTAATGATTTTGCAAACAATGGAATGATAACTGTGTTCTTCCTTTCAGGATTTCATACCTTTTCAAACTCATCTTTTTCCTCTTGACTCCTTAAGCTTCTGCTTAGAAGGAAATAGAATAGACTAATTTAATTTGAAGGGACCTACAGTGATCATCTTGTCCAACTACCTGAACTATTCAGGGCTGTCATGGGTTAACCCCAGCTTGAAGTTTTAGTTTGAGAATTCCAGCAGTCTATCCCAAGGTTACTGCTGCTCTGCATTTTGCTGCTGCTGATAAGCGCGGGGCCACCCCTCCTCCTCCTGTTCTTCAGGTTTCTTTGGAGAGAAATGGAGCTAAGGAAGTGATGCTGTTGCTAAATGCTGCGGTCACTTCCTCCGAAACTTAATAGAGCCAATCAATCGATTGATTTGAATATTGACAGCTTTATGGAACCACTCAAAAAATAGTTAACGCCTTGTGAATGCCACTTTTTAAAAGATAAGAAGGTGGGAATAGCTCTCTTGCTCTTCCGGTCTGGACACAGGTAACAGGAGGGCTCGCTCAGCCCAGCGGGGCTGGGCCGGCCCCAGCGGGGCCCGGCTGGGCCCTGCCAGCGGCAACCTGCGGGGGAGGCCGGGCCCAACTCTGCCGCACGCCGCATGGAGGCCTGGCAAGATTTTCGGCCGCTCTTGCCTCCCTGATGGAAGCTGGAATCATTCAGAGACTCTATCCAGCTGCTTCCACCAGCACGAGAAAGATTAACCTCTTCAGTGTTGTAAGTTTCCCTCAGAGAGATGAAACCTGCAACGATCAGTCCTTCCNTTCTGGAATTGCTCGTCCTTAAACTTGTACCCCAGTGGCTGAACGTGAACCCTCGAGACCAGTTGTGGGAAAGCTGTCATCGAGGGAAAGGGACTCACATCTGCCAACAACAGCCCACCTCAGGTGGCTGTTGGTGCCATAAAAATTGTCCTCATGGTAAAGTGCCATAGCAACAAAAGAAACTCCTCTCCTTACATGGAGTGATAAAAAGTTGTTTTAAGGTGATCAACTGACTGAAATAAAACTCAGTCTGTGTCTTTATGTTTTAAAAATTGGGGGAGGTGCTGAAAGGAGAAAGGGAGTGTTTTTGGGTTTTTTTTCCTTTAATTCCTTCTTATTTCTTTTTAGTTTTAGTAATAAACTTCATTGCATTCATTAAAGTGTAGTGCCTGCTTTGTATTCCTCCCTAATTCTTATCTCACAGAAGGGACAAATGCGAATCAACCCTCTACAAGGGCTTACCAAAAGTTAATGTTGTTAAGGACATTATCCAAATGCCTCTTAAACACTGGCTTTGGGCACTGACCAATTCCTCTAGGAAGCTTGCAATTTTTGACTAACTTCTCCTAATGCTTCCTAATGTCCAGCCTGAACTTCCCCTGGCACAGTTTGAACCAACCTTTCTTGTGCATGCTGTCACTGGATTTCAGGGAGAAGAGGTTAGCATCTCCCTTTTCACTTCCTCTCCTCAGAAAGCTGTGGAAAAAAAAATAAGACTACCTCTCAGCCTCCTTTTCTCCAAACTAGACAAACCCAGCCTTCTCAGCCACTCCTCACAAGACATGTCTTCCAGCCCTTTCACCAGCTTTGTTTCCCTCCTCTGGATGCATGCAAAGACCTTCAGATTGTTCTCAAATGATGAGGTGCAGAACTGCATGCAGTACACCAAGTGAGACCACAGCAATGCTGCATACGGTGGGATCATTTTGACTGGTTGGTGATGTTGTGTTTGATTCACATTTTCTCCTAAGTTTCACATTCATCTGAACTTTTATGTTTCTTATGCCCATACAGATATTTTTACAGCTTGTTCTCACCGCTTACCAATTTTATTGAAAGTCTGGGCCACAATTACACAGCCGTACCATATTAGTGCAAGCCTTCAGATCCTTACAACAGACATAGTCAAATTTCTAAGAGCCACAGAAAATTGTAGTAGAGATTATGGAGAAAAAGTGCTGACCCTTAGTTATTATTTTATATATCAGTTGAACTCATGTATTTCCTGAACAAAGAATCTCAGAGAAGACAATTACAAAATATAGATACTTGTTTTAGGAACTTTTTGATGTTAGAAGGCATCCTATTTTTTTCCACTTCACCATCACTTAGTTAGCAGAATAAAACTTTAATATTGTGTGTGTCTAAATAGTATAAGGGAAACATAAAAGATCTTTGTGGTGATGGCTTTATATGTAATATATATTTCACTTAGAAAGACAAACAATTCAAAACCCCCAAAATATTTAGAACTGTGCTCTGATGGCTTAGTAAGAAGTACTCCTGAAAAGCAGAACATGACTGAGGTGAAAGGAAAGGAAGGAGAAAAGAAAAGAAGGGAATATTAAAGGAAAAAATAGAAGAAGAGAAGAAAGGAATATTAGCATTGTCAGAAAACCATTATCAGTACAATTTATGCAATTTTTGTAATTATGTTGTACTTTGCCTAGGAAAACCAGCTTTGGTTAACCTTTTTTCAAAACTGCTAGAGAAGGAATGTGATAAAGTTTGGGTTTCTACATAAAACTACACTTCACAAGAGCAATATTATTTTCGTTTTCTCATCTAGTTTATGTAAAATACTTAGCTAAATTAATACTTTAAGATTACAAAATAACTGCCTATCAAAGATATTGTAAGTTCTGTACTTTTAGCAGTTTATCAGGCCGAGATAGTTTGGGGGTCTTGGTGTTCACATGTTAGAGAAATGTTAGAGAAATATTAGAGAGAAGTAAACCATATTTTTTCAAAATTTTAGCTGGGAAAAATGTGAAAAGGTGAAAACCCACTCGAATCCCCTAAAACATTGTTTCTAAAGTTAAGTCTTCATTACAAGATGAGGTTATATCATGGATTCATAATAAGTTCTTAAGGGGAAGATGTGCCCACATGTATGACAAACAAAGCAAACACCCGTGTGTCAGGAGCCAATTCAGTTTTGTTATGCCTCAACAGTGGTTGTCAGAGGCATGTGGAGGAGGAGTGCCTGTGCGCCACGTGCAGGAGGCAACTAAAAGCAGCCTTGTCTCTGGGAGGACTTTGCCTGGCAGCATTTCCCATGAGGCAGGCAGTAGGAGACACTGTGGAGGGACTTCTCCAACCAGGTTGCGAAAAGGTCTCCACCGATGGACAGCACAGGAAGGTTGGACCTGACCAATGGATCCCTGTTAGTGCGCAGATTTTGGGAGGTGCCAGAGGGCTATAAAAACCAACTGTGTCAGGGCTCGTGGGGGCTCATTACTGCTCATTTGCTGGCACGCTTGCTCCCTCTTTTGCCCTGGCCCCAGCCTGCCTGCCTTCTGGCTCTCCTGCCCTTGCTGGTTCACCCTAACACCTCTCCTGACATCCTGTGCTCCTGATTGCCACCCTGCCACTTCACCCCGCGTCCTTGCCTGGGCTGCTTGCTTCCAATTCTGCCGCACCAATCAATGCCCACCCTGTCGCTCTGATCCAGCCGGTCACTGCGAGCCTGTCCAGGGTCCTGGTCCTTCCGTCTGAGCACCCACTCACCGTGTGTCCGGTGCCATCGCTGCAGGAGCTGTGCCTGTGGAGCTGGGCCCCTCCGGGAGCTGTACGGGCTCCCAAACACCCAGCCCATCCCCAGGCAGGCAGCGTGCACACCCCCCCACTGCCTGGATGCCAACAGCACTGCCCTGAGTCACTGGTGGTAATGCCCTCTTTTTCTCTCTGTCCCTCTCTCTCCTCTCCCCCAGTCCTTTTCCATTTTCCTTTCTTCTTTGCTGTCTCTTCTAGCCCTCTTTCATTTGGGCCACTCCTTTCCCTTCTTGTTTCCATTATCAATAAAGGGTTCTCAGATACAATGTTTGCCTCGTTTGGCTTCATTCCATTCCCGACCATCCATTTTTTGAAAGAACTCCTCTCAGTTCCCCACAGTGGAATGCAACATGGTGCATCCTGAATAGTCTGTAGGCCAACGTCAAAGCAAATCTCCACTTGCACGTATTTGTGGAGCAGCATTTCACCATTTCCCGTGAGTAAGTTAATGACTGTAATTGCAGTATTGAAAGAGAAAGAATATCAATAACTGTACCAAAATCTATATGAATTTTGTGGCTGAAAAAACAACAGAGGGTTGAATAAATGTCATTCATAACATGTCAGGATGGACTGAACAAAAGCAGCTGACTAATATTTGTCTGTATTCATACTGATCTTTCATTTCTTTGTAATTAGAATTTAAAGGCTTTTCATTCCATTATGCTTTCACCCTCTTCCATCTGTTTCTGTGATTTCAGATCATCTAATTCCTTCAACCCTCTGTCAGTTTTTTCAAATTTCTCAAGTTGTTTTCTCCCTGTATTGATTACCACTGAACTGCAAGAGATCTTCCATCAGCTTGCCCTCTACTGAAACATTGCCACAGGAGGTAAACAGTTCAGAAAGAACTTGCAGCAACAGTTCAGTGTGTTTCTTAATCAAATTCTCATTAAAGACCAATATACTCTATGAACAGCCATCTATAATGTCAGCTATCCCATGAATTTCTATACCAGCCATCACTGTAATGACATCTGTAAAACCTCTCACAGACTTTTTAAGGTAGACATTAAGAATTTACACCCACAATGACAGACTTTACATCCAACTAAAGATTAACTAGCTGGGAAAAGAAATTACTTTATTTTTTTTTTTTTTAATTGTAGTGAATGAGGATAGTCATTGTTTTCTCTAATGTTGGTGACCGCAAACAGAATGTGCAGTAAAATAACAAGTGAAGGGAGTATGGGAAGGGTTTTTTTAGTATCAATATCCTTAAAGCAAAAGGTGTACTAATGACAAAAAATGAAAGACTTGTCAAAAGTAATAAAAATAACTGTATATTACCTACATAATGGGATGCTTTTTAAAAAAATGGTAACTGAAGATCACACGTACTTTTTCAGGTAGAGCTACACTTTTCCTTTCATAGTATCAGGAATCAGACAACCAGACAGTAAAATTCAAACGCAGAAATGTAAGAGGGGGAAAAAGAATCCCCTTAGTATAAGTGCTTCATGTAGTGGAACACCTGAATTTCCTTTTTGGCCTTTTTTGGTTTGTTTTGGTTTGGTTGGTTGGTTGGTTTTTAAATTATTCTCTAGGACCAAAAGAAGAAGCTTTTTGGAATCTTCACATGTTCACCCAGCTACTTTAAATTAAGAACGACTGTAAAAAAGGATGTTCACAATTACCATGACTAGGGAAAAAAGATACTCTTTGTCATTGGATGCTGATCCACACTTAGGCAGTAAGTGATATGGTCTTGATCCTGTACCCTTATTACTTATAGTTTCATTCTAATTTAAAATACAAGGACAGCCTAGAACCTCCAGGTCTGTCACTCCCAGTTGTGAGATGCTATACTGAATGCCAAACCTCATGCTCGATCCATGGCATTCTTTGTCTTTCTTTTCTTGTCTAGAAGTCTTCATTCCTTGTGCCAGTAGCAGAAGGAGCTGTGGAATTTCTTCTACCAGTACCCAACACTTGTTGGTGATAGAGTTTTCCTACTTAACATGGGCCAGCAAAGGTGAGTGACTTAACTAGAAAACGGATATGGAAAATATAGACAACAGCTGCATCATAAATTCCTGTCTCCTGGTATTCAAAGTTACTACTACCAACATTCAGGCCTACAAGAAGAAAATATTGTCAATAATATTGACTACTTGTTGCTGTACCTACTTGTATTGACTAGAATCTCTTGAACACAGATGGTATCAACTAAATTATTTCATTAGTATTAAAAAAAGCAGAAAAATATTGATTACAAAATCTTATGACTGTCAATCCTGTAAAATCCTCAGGTAAATGAAGATCTGATCTTATGATTTTCTCCACATCTCACAGTTCTGTCTGTTTTCTCAACTTCAATTCTAAATGTATTAATATAGGCTAGATTATATATTTTCAGACAGCATTCCAATATACGGAAATTAATTATTTTGAAGTGGGACAAGGACTAAATGCAAGTAGCTAGTCTTTTTAGACCAAAATTCAAATGTCAAACTCTTTTATCTCCTTGGATTTCTTAGAGCTACTTTTTAAAAATTCAGTTGATTTGTATATGACTATGTAAACACACAAGTGTGTGTGAGGGGTCTGATGGGACACTCGATAATATACAAAATCCAGTAAAATAATTTATGTTTGTAGAGTATACATCATTTCAGTTGGAAAGGTCCTGTAAGATCATCAAGTACAATTTTAACCATAATGTTGCCACTGCCAATTCCACCAGTTTTTTATTGCCTTCAGTGATAGTATCACTGTATTACATGTAATGTAAATTAAATGTATTAAATGCATGCAATACTTATGTTAATTTCATCATATAATTGTGCTTTCTTAATTCATGACTGAATTTGCTCTTATCTGTTCTAAAAAAACAACTAAAACCTTTGAACTTCCTTTAAATAATCAAGTTGCTTATGTTTTATAGCTAATAATCAAAGGTCAGGAAACCTGATATAGCAGAGAGCTCATACAAGGCTGTTTATGCAAGTGTCATGTGAATTGTGTTGATATGATGTGTTGTGCTAATCAAAACATTAATCATTTGGGGGAACCTGAACTACCGTGTCTGAACTTTTTTGCTCCTCTGAGAGTAGATGCCATACCAGAATTGATTTGGGGTATGGAAAAGAAAAATAAAGAAGAAAAAAGTGGTTTGGTTAAAATGTTTTAAATTGTGATATTTAGATCTATTTTAAAAAGCAAATTATCAAAAAAAAAACCAAAAACCTGTTAATGAAAGAATAAATTGAATAGACATTAGAGAAAGAGCATTTTTGCCTGCATACACATCAGGATTTGGTTTTCTGTCAGGTCAAAAAAGGAAAAATAGAAACCTCCGCATAAATGTAGAAAATAACACTTTATATTGTTTTTGAAATGGTACTTTCAATAAAATTAAAAAAAAAAGTGGAGATAGATGTGTCTGGAATTTTTATGTCTCATAAAAGTTTCCCCATATCTGAATGCCCATGCAAAAAACTGTCATTCAAATATTAACAAAAATTATACATTTGTCCAGGATTACTAGACAGAATGAACAGACAACATAACATACATATATTTGAATGTAGTGTTGGTTGATGTTGGTGATGAAGGGTAAATTTTTGATGTAGCAGAACAAAATTATTTATATTTGGATATTGCTTAAGCAGCTTTGGGAGATGAATAATGTGATATCTGCTCTTTGCAAAGGAGGCTCTGGTCTCTTCTGCCCTTCAATGCCATTTGGAATGCAAATTAAAAAATCATGTAAAGTCTTCATTATTGTCTAATTATAATATTAAAAATATTAAATTATGGTAGTCAAAATTCTTATAGAATTGACTGTCAAGGATTTGTTACTGGCTTTATTTCTGTGTTGTTTAATTTTGATATTGGAAGTTTTCCAGTCAAAGCAGATAAAACCAAGTAAAGAGTAAAACCCAAAAGACTCAAGACAAGAAGCAAAATTATAGAATTTTTTTTCTATATGACTAAAAAGAAATATAAACAAATAAGAGTCCAAGATCATTGACTGGCTTTCTTGATTAGAGATGGGGCACAGAACTGGATTGTGAAATATAAAGAATTAGATTATTTCATGGCGAAATTAAATTAATTAAAGACCGGCCTGAAAGTAAAATCTTCAAGATTCTAAATCATGAACTGAGTTTTAGGTTAAGACAAATTAGAAACCCACTTAGATGTTCTGATTAGACATTGTGAATTCTGGACTAGAAACTAATGACAATGTTAGAAGTAAATTGGAGGTGATTAAACTATCTAACTGTATCCATTGCTTGTGGTTTAACAATGAATTTAACATGATTTACACAGAGGAATCAAAAGAAAATTCAGTTCCAGGGTTGAAAAAGTTAAAAAACCTGAAAACAAGAGCAACCATGTGGGAATAAATCCTGCACCGCTTTATTATGTTGATTAATGCTGGAATCATTTATATTCACCATTATAATCAAGCAAAGATGACATTTCAGTGAGTCAAAAAACAGAAGTTTGGCAGATATTAAAGATTCAGACAAAATTTTTTGGTTTTTAAAATATTTTGTTCTTCTATCAGACTGTCTGACAAATCTTAGTTTAACATCGACTCATGAATGGCAAAAGCAATTTGGAGCTGATTTTCAAGTAATGTTTCAGTGGATATACCACTTCCCCCACACAGCAAGACTTACTACCTGTTCAAAGAATGTGAGGAGGGAAAAAGAGTTGAGGTTTCCATAGTAACCTTTAGTAGTTTAAAGTAAAATTGCATAAAATGAAATCATTATCACTCACCAACTAAAGAAGATAGCTCAGCTGATGAAGATGACAAGTTGTAAATGACTACCGGTGAGTAGCAATATTTTTCCTACCTTTAGTATTACTATGCCTTTTATGACCAAAAAAAAAAAAAAAAAAAAAAAATAGAACAAACCAAAAGACAAAATCTATGCTTCTATTATGTTGAACAATTCTGAAGACTGATTTTTAATTCAGAAACAATGTGACTTAGAATACATGGTATCCATGGTAACCCAGGAGTTCCAAAAGATCACTCTGTTCATTTATCGGGAGTATGAGCAGATTGCTTTCCTCCCGGTAGACTGCAAAATGTCCTGTTACTATACGGCTTGAAAACAAACTCAAAATGGCTAATGGAGCTTTCATTTCTCTTGCACTGCAGTAAACAAAGATAGATCTTTATTCAGGCCAGATAATAGTACTATAAAATAAGTTGAAAAATCTTTTAAGTAATTAATTCCTGAAATCCTCCTAAAATAAGAAGCTGACACATTGAGCAAAAATAGCTTCTCAGAATCAATAGAAGAAAGCAAATCCTTGAAAAGAAACAGTCGTTTGTGGCTTTTTTTCTTTCCCCTCACCAAATGACAGAAACTAGACAATCACTTAAATGCTGTTGATCCCTAAGGGGGTTTATCAGTTACTTGCTATGAGTGACGAATGTATCAGAACATTTATTTATTAAGCTATTTCTTTATACAGATAATCTGATACAAGGAAACATATTTTATGTGGTGGAGGAGAGGTTTTCTGGTTTGGTCTCTTTTTTTTTCTGAATATATATTTATTGAGAATGAAAGGAAGAATTTTGTGTATCTTACATTTCAGACTCCTATTATTAAAATATCTTTATGCAATTTACTGTGCTTTAAAAAAGATAGAGCTCTTCAGTTACTGGAGACCTAGGAAAACATATACCTAGTGCCTAATTGCTAATTCCTTTTGGGCTACTCAGTAAATAATTTGAAACAAAACAGTAAAACCAAGAAGACAAAAAATCTCAGGCAACAGACAAGTTTGGTATTGTTAGGCTGATTCTGCTGTAGCCACTACTGGGATAGAAACTGGTGTGCAACCTATTTCTGGGGAAAATATGGAGAGTTCCCTGTCCCTATTCTATGGTCTGGAGGAAGAGATGTATGCAAGGACTTTGGAAGCATCTGCATGTTTATAACTTCCAGCACTGCATGGTTAGGATTCCTAAAAACCCTGACAGTAAAATAAATAAGAGATTTTCAGTGCATATTGCTTCTGGTATTATATTTGAAGTAAATTTTAATCATTATACCTGAAGAAGAAATTTCTGTTTTAGACATCCCTGCTTAGATAGAAATGTGTTTTGACTGATATTTGGGCAGTATTACTAAGCTGTGTGTTAGGATGTGTCTTCAGACATATGTGGTCTCGACCTTTGCTAACCAAATTGTCATCAGGGTGGAAGTCAGGGCATTATATAAATCTGGTGCTACATCCAAGCTAACAGAATGGTGCTCCAAACTTCTCCAAGCTCTTGTGCACCATAGCATGGCACTGCATTGCAGTAACTGTGTGCCCACCATGCATCACCCCGAGCTCAGTGCCTCATTCATGCAATGACTTGACTTGATTGGATGGAAACTGAAGCTGGAAGCTTAAAATGACATTTTTGAGATTTTGCATGAAATTCCCATAATATGACTTTAGTAACTGTACATAGTTTTACAATGGAAAGATGAAAGAAAGATGGCTTTGAATGATATACACATATTTTTGGAAAGAATGATATACACATCTTTTGAAAGAAAGATGGCTTTGAATGATACACACATTGTCTTCCTACACATTTTAGTTTTCTAAGTGGATTAGTTTATATACAGAAAGGATATCTATTCATTCACACATCAGTTGCTTTATTTTATGTGCGAATTCAACAGAAAAGTAAAACAAAAATAAAGGACCAGCAGTTCTGAAATGAATTAATCTTTTCTTCCTCTCAGTCCTGGATCCTTGATGGTTTCAAACCATCTGTATTTTCTATCCAGTTCCAGTGATTCTCCCATTATAATCAATTCTCTAAGAGCTAGTCAAACTTCCACTTCTGTTGAATTGTGCTACTTAAATACAGCTACTTAAAACATATTTTTACTTCATAACATTCTCAAAGATCTCAAGAAAATTTTCACAATATATCATAATGAATCTCGGAAAAAAGAACAAGAGATCCTTTCAAAAATATTTGAAAGAAATGTAATTTATTGAACTTTAAAAATACATCTGAAAAACAATTGAAGTGCCACTTTGTAACAATTTCTAATAAATTTTCTAAAGAAAGAATGCACAAGTGCAGTTGAAGTAATTGGAGACAACTAATCATTTAGCTTAGTCAATATTTTGCATAAGAGCTTTTACAGAAATAATATTAAAGAATATTAAAGATGTTCAGCTCAGGCAAATTCACCAGCAGAACTAAATGTATAAAAAGCAATGTAAAACAAGAAGTAAAATTGTATATTGTTGCAGATCATTCAAGATTGAAAAGTCTATTGCATGAAGGCTTTATAACAAAGGAAAAGCTGAAGAAAACTATAAGCCATCCATAAAGTACGTTAACATTTGTTCCTGTAACTAAATCTTCAATGTCTCCTCTCACATGGATTTAGGTAGGGAGTTGCACTTATTAAATATAGCTCTACAAAATTTTGTCTCAGACATGGCAGTATCCAGTCCTTGCTCCTTATCACTGAGCACAGCCCTGTGTTCCTATGCATCTATTATTTTATAACTTCCCTCTCCACTCCCAAAATTAGCAGTCAGCATGATTCTTTTGCTGTGATTAGTGCTCCTTTCTTCTCACAAATATGTCTGTTCCTGTTACCTTTCTGAGAAGGTTCTGAAATTAGACTGCCATACTGCGATCAATATACTAAGTCACAGAAAGACTATCAGAACTGCAGTCTTAAATAGATCTTAGTAGGGAAAATATTCAGTCTGATTTTAAGTATAGCAAAACTTAGAACACACACTGGAGGAATGGCATAAACATACTTTTCATCTTAAACACTAATTTTGCTCTCTTTAAAAAAATAAAATTTTAACACTTTTGTACCAACTTTAAAATTACCTATACTTAACCACTGAAGATAGCATGTCAGTTTATTAGTGTTTGAATTATACTACAGTGATAACTGAGTGGTTACTGAGGAGGATGTACTGATTCTAATTTAATCAAAGGTGTGATTTAGAGGGTACACAGAGTAAAAGCTTTACTAACATTTCAGGCTAAACACATATTTTGAATGTAAACTTTCCCTTTTCCTCTTTAGCACTCCCATGCAGCTTTCTTCCTCTTCTTTTTTGACATTTAAATACAGTGAATAATTTAAATCCTATCAATAGCATCTAAGAGAAGGTGCTGCTCTTGAAATAAATTGAATTATAGAAATATTGTCTTATTCTCTGCTTTTTTAATATTGCTCTCTAAGTTCCAGTTGTAACAGAGCAGCATGCTTTTCATTATCCTGTGTGTATACAGGCCCTTTTTGGTTCTTAACTCTATAAAAGAACTGTGAGTGATGGTAGATGTAAAAAAAAAAAAAAAAGAAAAGAAAGAATACGAAATACTTGCTTTTTAGAATGCTTTTAGGATTGAATTCGTAGTAAGTTATTCAGATTCTACAGGTTTCATTAAAAAGTACAAAAAAGAAAAGTATTATTGTACTGTATTTACAGCATAGTGCTGTTTTTCCATCGCTCATATACATATTCTGTGTATTCAGATGCTGACACTAAGAGTACAGCTTGGTGAATCTGTTTTGATTTCACTTCCCACCTGTCTGACAAGCATTCACATCAGACAAGAATTCAAGCTGTATGAAACTTCTTTGCTCCTTGCATGAGTTCTGAAGATAGATATAGGTACAGGTAAACAGGCATACACACAAAGCAGGAAATTATGGAAGTTTGTTACTTTCTTATACAATAAGGTGCTCTTTATGTAATAAAATATGAACAAAATGGAATGCTTGGGTCAATTTGCAACTGTATTCTTAAAAATGCAATAAAAAATATTACATGGTAGCTTATTTTTAAACCCCTATACATTTATACGCCATGCATGTTAGCATGTTGGTTGCAGAGTGTCTAGAAGTTGAAGAGAGATGAATTCAGATAGATGGGAAAATGTTAGAAACTTCTGGTTCAACCTGAAAAGTTAGTCTTGCCATCAATTGCAACACAGGATGGCAGATCCCTGGGGACACAGCGCTGTCATGGCCAGCTGGGCCATGGAGACTGGGAGAGGCTGACAGGCCAAGATAAGGTTCATGGGAATCTCAGTGTGTTCTGTAATGCCAGCAAAACCCCAACGATTTCTGTAACTGGATTTCCACAAGAAAGTGCTTGTTACTTTCAAAGCAATCCTGAAGACTTATGCTATCTATTTAATCCTTTAATATGTGTGTTTGCCAGAATTCTTTGGCTTGGAGGTGCTAGTTCTTGACCAGATCTTGCCAGAGTTTATCCAACACAAGACTGACAATAATTCTTTCTCCTCCATTAGCCCCAGTCATTCTAGTTGGCATTATCACACAAACACTACTGGTGACAGCTAAGCATCTTCCTTGACAATTCCCTGTGCTCCTTTTTCCTCTCCAGTCTCCAATAGGACTCTGTCTGACCTTGTCTTTAAGGTGCAGACCTTCCATAGAAGCAGGAGAAGTCAAGGAACTGGCTGTACAGCAGAAACATTGATGTTAAAAAAAACATTAAAGCCATTCTCCACTTCCCCTTCAAATCCGTTTAGGATGGTAAGCTAAGATGTGTACTTGGTTTCAGCTCCCTTCAAGATAAGTTAATTTGAATAAGGCACCAGTCATCATAACGGAGTAGTTAGGCTCAACTCCTCTTTTTGGTTTCCCTAATACTTAAGTGAATACCTTCAGTATTAGTCTTTTGCTACAGACATCAAAATTTTATAGAAATTAAAATTAAACAGTAGTTGTTGTTTATAAAACACTTTTAAAGGGTTGATGTGCATTTTTATTACTTTTCTACATAACCTTTTCATTACTAGATAACCATATGTTTTATATAGCATCAACAATTAATACTAAATAATTGATGAAAATTTCTGTAGTAATTAAAATCAACACTATTAGTTTATATGGAGAAAATAAGTCCTTTGGGTTGCAAAAAACCCCATACAAATCAATAAACAAATCAACAAACAAATCAACAAACAAGATTTCAGAAGCTTCCATAATCTTTTATAGCAAACTCAGCATACAAATTCCAAACCCAGAATTGCTGTCTTTCTTACTGAAGAAAACTGCCTCTTCCTTTCTTTTTTCTCCCCTCAGAAATACAATATTTTTGTTGTTGTTGTTTTCCTGTTTTGTTTTTTTTACCTCTCTCTGTTGAGTAAATCATTTTTATGACATTGCAGTCTCAATAAAAAGATGTGTCAGTATTCATGTTCTTCCTGGAAAGGGTGGTTTAGTCATTACTCAAGATACACAAAGACATTTATGTAAAATTAATGCCACTTTCCCTGGAAAAACTACACTTCAGAACTTAATTTTCTTTTTTATTTTCCCATTATAAAAATATATGTTGGGCTATGAGTATTTCCACTGACATTCCCATGGCTTCAGCATTTTCTTTCTATAAGCAAGGTAACTCCATGGCTTAAATTTAATATACTTTTTACAACTGTACACTTACTTTTGTATGTTAGATGCCACATTAGTGGGTAACAATGCAGTTCCTTGTTCTGAAGGAATTGGTATAAATTATCCATTCCAAGCATCTACAGGACTGAACTTATCTACTAAAGGGTTAAAGCAGGACAAAGTCCTCAAAAATTTTATTTTTACGTTGTCTGATTGAGACAGTAGTAATAGTTGCGAGTAGAGCCTTGTTACTGGGATAAATTAAGCTATGTCATAACATACCGTGATCCACATTTTCAAAATAAATAAGTTGCCCAGAGCACACAGAGGGTCATTATCTGAGATGAAGATTAGAGATCAAGTCTTTCAACAATTCTATGAAAAGCATGTAGTGAAAGTTGATTATTCTCAAAACTGATATCTCATGCAAAAAACTACAAGGATCTCCTTAAATTAAAGAAATACAAATAAAAAGTGCCACTAACACTTTTTTCATCTTCTTTTTTGTGATATATATGCCCCATTAAGCCTTGTGTGAAAATCAGCAACACGCAACTGAGCTGTTTTGCTTCTCTACTTTAGACAGTTTTAGCTTTTAAAACATCCCCATTTCAACAAAAGGACCAAATAAAGTTTTGGGAAAATAAAAGTTTGTTTCAATAGATGTAAATGGAAACTGGCATCTCCTCTCCCACTATAATTTGTGCACACCGTGTTTTGTGTTGTCATTACCTCTTTGGTCAGTAGTTTTTTTTTTTTTTTTTCTTTTTGATGGAAGTCTTGTATCTATGTGTCAATGCTTACATACTTATGTAGTGTGCCTGTGTGTTCATGTGTCTGTACTTAAACTGAGCATGTGTGTGTGATTGGATGTGGGCTGAACCCGATGTCACCCGTTTTAGAAACTTCCATTAGCATTTGGTACAGTTTGGCTACATTGTTTCATAGAGTACAAACAAAATTTAACATCTATTTCAAGCCATCTTGCTGAGAGCCAGTCCCTCCACTCCTGACAGTAATTGTTTGCATGTGACCTTGCTTTTTGATTATGCTGGAATTTTATTAAGGAGCAATCTGCAGGCAACCATTCTAGTCTGTTCGCTTGAATGCAATTTATTTAGAACTTTCCCGCATGCTTTGTCCATCATTTAATCTCAGTTTCTAAGGGAATTAATCTTGAGTTTCTTAGCTTCTAAATGATTAAAGTAAACACAGGCAAGAGTGAAAAGGGAGAAGAAAGAACCATAGGAAATCTCTCTTCCCTTTTATTCTTTAGGGAAAGGTACATTCAGTGCAATGAATTAAACTATCTTTCATGTGGAAATACTGCTTTACCGGCAATGCAGAGTACTTTATTATGAAGATGAGTAAGATAATGCTCATTAAGATGAAATATAATGAAGTGTGGGTTGTTTTTTTTTTAAGTCCTAGAATTTTATAAAGACATCTGGGATTTGAAATATGATGAAAAATAAAGTACAACACAAAATGAGGAGAAGCTTTCATTACCAGAACCTAAAAAAACCCAAGGAAATGCTTAAAATTAGTTTATAGGTTGAGATTCAGGAAGAGTATCCCCACTTCCCAAGTGCAAAAGTGATATTGATCAGTAGAATAATTAGGGCTAAGATATAGTCTCTAGAAAACTGATCTGAATGAAGTAGTGGGAAATAAAAAGAAGAAAAAAAAATCCAGGAAAAAACCAGCCTTGCCTCCACTGGGCTACTGAACTCAGAAACCCCCTACAAAACCTGATGCATATTTACAATCTGTTTTCTTATAATGTCTTTTTTTCATAAAATGCATGATTGGTGAGAAAACTTATTGTCAGACTTGAAATGGGAATATGCAAATGTGCCAGTGGTACTTTTGAATGTTGTTGCACAAATAGCCACTTCCTGCAAAGAGGCCTCATGTAGCAGATTTTTCTATTTATGTTATAGTGGATTTTTTTTGTTGTTTGTTTGTTATTAAGGTTCAGTTACTCTTCCTCACATTTTGCAGCATTTAATTTTACTTTATGTTCATTAGCCTGTCTTTTAAGCTGAATTCACATTTTCTAGCCAGTCATCTGATTTTCTTTGATACATTAGATTTTCTTCAGCTTTATATCACAAATAAATTTCCTTCATACACTCTTCTTCCCCCCCCAAAAAAAAAAAAATGAAATTATTAAGCAGAATCAGTCTTGGGGGTGATCTTACTTGAATACCTCTAATAGCCTGGGTCTGAAGCATACTCTCAATCTCAAAACTACTTGCATCACATAATTCTTACTCCAATTCTCACCTTCTCCCAAATAGCTAATATGATATCCTGTGTTTTACTACAAAAAATGATTTAATGAAACCAGGTCAGCAACTTTTCTGTTCCCATTTTCTGTAAAATTTCTTATCAAGAAAACCATCAAACTTGGAGTTATATACTTGCAGTAAATTCAAGTGCATTGTTAACGTTTCCCCTTTGTGGTGTAGACATTATGGAAGACTTGGCTGTACACTGGTTTCAAACTGGAGAACTGGATGTTGCAGCCCAGAGTGGAAGAAATTTAGTTTATCAGTTAGTGAAGTGATTTAATTAATTAAAATAGTACATGTTAAAGAAAATACTGAAAAGGCAACACAATCTAACGTATATGTTTTAATTAAAATATGAGATAAAATCTTAGTGAAATCAAAGAAAATAGAATAACTTAATTATGAACATTATTTATATAACAAGTTGTGGCAACTGAATAGAAACAGTAACACGTAAAACTAAGCATCATTACAGCAAAGTATAAGGAGATGGAGACACTGAGGATGAAATGTTCATTTTGCTAAATTAATTATACTTTCTGATGAGCAATCTTTCTCCTATCCAAGAAAATACCTCACACATCAAAAGTAAGTCAGAAGCAATCCATTGTCCTGTAAGTAACATAATGCATTAATGTATTCTCCTGGAAAACATGCCAGGGTACTCAGAAACTCTGAGTATGGAAGTAACAAATATTAATGAAAAAAAAAAAAATGTTATACACGCTCATGCTCATAGCCTTAGTGTGTGGCTGATATGGAATCTATTTTTATTTATTCCATACACACACACGATTATATCCTTTGCTAAACTGTGTATCCTGACAGTTCATTAGGAAGACAAACCATGGCAAACATTTTGATGAAATATTTTTTATTGTCTATGAAGGGATAACAGCTTTCACAAATAAGATAAAATAAAAAAAGACCAAAAAAAATCAAGAGAAGCAATTTCAATACTTTTAACAGGGGTTAATTGCCATAAAACCAGAATAAAATAATTCAGGGCATGTATAAAAAAGATAAAAAGGAATACAGTCTTGAATGTAATAACATATTTGTGGTTTACTACTGGTTTTGAATTTAATCTAATTCCTTTTCCAATTTAGTAAATGCTACTGAAATACCAGTCATTTAACAAATGTTCTGTAAGTCTCAATATGTTAGAGCATGGATGTGTCTGATGTTTGACTTTGATAGCCCTGGGTATTCCACTATGGGCTTTGGTTATACTAATTTAAATAAAAGGAACAATGTTATAAAAACAACAAAATATCTTTGAAAGGCACATTTAGGTCTAGCACACTGCCAGCACTCTTTATACGTGTCAGAAATAGGTTCAATTAATGGAGTGTAATAAAAGATAAGAGTATTTTTATTAAAAACTGCTTTAAGAACCTAAGAATAAATATCCTTAAACTTTGGATGGTGGATGTTTGCCATGACTTCCGCTGTCTTAGAATCTGGGGGTTTTAATTCAATTGCCCACACATAGGCACCTCTAAACATTTGAGTTTGCTAGGTATGTTACCTCACATCTACCCGTCCTTTCAGGAAAAACCCCATGAACTGTTGGGGGCCAGTGGGCCCATAACACAAGGAACAAAGGGAGTCCATTGGTGGGACCGTCCCTAGGGACAGAAATTCTCCCAAGTTAGGGTGAACTAAAAAGACCTTTCCCAGGATGCTGTTTCATTATGCAAATATATCCCAGTTCTGCTTCCCTAGCTGGCCAGTGGGCTTCCCTGCCCCCTTATACCTTACCTGTTCCTGCCCTAGAAAATTCTCCCTTCCCCACTCTCCCGCTGACATTTATTCCTCGCCACTCCCTCAGGTTTTCCCCATTGGCTCCCGTACCGTAATCCCGCCTATGTACCACCCCTGTGCCCTCAGACCATTGGTCCCTGATGCGTTCCCCACCCCAGTATATAACCTTGGACCCCCCATTCTTCCACATCTTTTGTCCCTAGTCCCCTTCACACGCAGGGCTGAAATAAATCTCTGATGTGATATTCTACACAAGGACCCTTCCTGCCTCTTTGCCATCGATCTGTTGAAGATTTTTGGTGTGTGTGTATGCAGTGGCTGAGGAGCAACTTTCTGCTGGAGTCATTTCGGGAGTTGTAGCACCCCACCAGAACACCCCCTGGAATTGACAAACTGTCTTTACGTTCTCTTTCATATGCCCACAAGAATATCTCAAACACCCTAGAGCACCCCAACTCAAATACGTTTTAGGTGTGGATAGCAGAAATATATTTTGAGTTCTACTTTTGTGCTAATCATCCTAGACTCCTCTTAGAGTAAGAAGGAGAAATAAAGGCTCTGTATGGCAATTAATAGAATTTTGATCTCTGATCTAAAACCATATTAATTTCCTTGGGATATTATAATCTATCTATTGCCTGTAAAATAAGCCTAGTTCAGTTGTGGCCAAAAATGAACCTAATACTGAATATTTGAATGTCTAAGGTCAAGGAAGAGGAGTCCAACCTCCTCCAAGAGTCTACATTAGCTCCGAAGGTAGAACTTACTTGCTAGGTCCTTTAAGGCTTGCAACACTGAGGAGGATTACATTAGTCTGCCTTCACACAACAAATGGTAAAAGCACAATGTTGTAAGAAGAGTTTATGTGTTTTCACATCTGCAATAAGATTTTTTCTTATTAGTTCCTTTAAAGTTCATATAGCTTATATCAGCTCTTTTCTTTCTAGACTTCTTTGTCTTAAAGGTCAATACCATAGAAAACCATTTTGTACTGCTAGAGGGAAACTGTAAACAATCTCTGAAGTTCATAGGACAAACAACTGAAGAATATTCCTGAATTCAGTTAAAAGTTTACAGTGTATAACTTCTCAGTGAAACACAGTAAACTGCCATAACTAATTAATCAGAAGATTTTATTCAGGCTGTTTAAACTCATACAATATGACAGTCAAATATGTATTTCTGGTGTATGTTGATATTTTATCCACATAGTGTTAGAGTGGATTTCTCCACATTCATCAAATACGCTACATTGAAATGTTGGCAGTTTGGATCTGCTTGTAACTGTAACATATTTGATTAGCCTCCTTATATATATGTTAAGAAATAAGGGAAAAGTCCATTTCAATTTAATTTAATCATTATGAAGGATTTTACCATCAAAGGTTTGTAATAGTCTATTACCGTCTTATTACTTGTAAGGACTTAGTGCTAAACCCGGTCTGTAAAAACGAGGAATCCAGAGCTCTGAGATATTACTGCCACATCTCTAGTGACTGCAGGTGGAGCTAAGAAAAAATAGGTGTGCTGGAGAACAGAAACCACTGAGACTTCTAAGGGTTCTAAGATTCAGTAGTAAAGGATATGATGAGAGTGCATCTTAGTAAGACCAGCACAAGCAACACAGAAGGGCACAGTGAACCTTGCATTGGAGAACTATGCAATGATTCCACCAAACTGCTATTAAACATGATCAGTGTAATCCTATCTCCATGAATATGTGGATGTATTTATTCTGTACAATGAGACATAGAATATATTATGCTTTTTTATGGTCTGGAATGACTAAAATTTACAGCCGTCTCCTGTACACAACATGGGACTGTAGCATTTTGGGCACAGAAATAGTCAACTGGGTTCATACATTTTGTATGGGTACAACATGTATCCATACATGTAAATATTGCTTCAGGACTGACCTAGCTGTGAATCTCAGTGTTCACCTAAAATTCCATCAGCTCAGTGGGTATATGTAGGAAAATATATGCTATATACACATTTAAATCACACGATAGATGAAGATTCGATGTGATGAAATATTTTCATAATCTTGTAACAGAAGGATGCACATACCACATTTTCAACATAATTAGCTATCAAATTTGCATGTTCATCTTCACAACAGAAAAGTGCAAAGTTCTGCACCTTGGAGAGAATGACCATCTGCCTGAGAACAGCATGAGAACAAAGTGGCTGAAAAATAGTTTAGCTGAAAAGGGCCTCAGTATTACTGCAGACACCAAGCTAAGGGTAAACCCAAAGTGTGACTTTCATTGCAGATTCAGTGCATAGCGGGCTACTTTAGGAGGAGAACCAAGAAGCTGAGTGAAACTACTATCCCACTGTTAGTGTTATCTCATCTTGGCTCGGGAGAGGTTACATTTGAAATACTGGGCCCAGTTCTATTTTATTTGACCCCATGGCAAACGTGCCTCAAAAAAAATGTTGAGCAATTGAGCAGTTCCCAGTGGACAACCACTAAGATGGTGAGAGAACTACAGCATGAAGGAGGTCAGACTGAGGGAACTGGATTCATTTAGTCTGGTAGAGTGGAGCCTGATGATCTAATAATTATTTGGAGGGGAGTTTCAAAAAAAGCGGATTCAAATGCTTCCCAGTAGTTTCAGATGGGGTAGCAGAGTTGTTTTGAGGGAGAGATTAGACATCAGGAAAAACCTTTTACTTGGCAGAAAGTTCATCACTGTAAAATGTTGTCCAGAGGGGATGCATTAAAAACCATGTCTGTGGATTTTTCATGCTTCGAATCTGGCTGATCCGGCTTTGTCTTGATGATAATCCTGTTTTGAGAAGGATAATGAACAAGGCATCTCTACAATCTGCTTCAAGTAAGCATTTCTGGTTTTCTGTCTTGCATAGATGATAAACTCTGAGGACAGCATAGCCCTATTACTTGAATTCATTAGATTTTAAATTTTGTTTTATTTATTTTTTTTTTCTCAGGATAGGAGCAACATTAAGGAACCCTTTTTATATATTCTTATTTTTCAATTACAAATAACATTATTCCGTTTCTTTACTCAGCATTAGGTAAAGCTGAGGAGAAATATTTGGGAGGTTGGTTTTTCTCAGTTCATCTGAGAAAAGTATTTTTACAGCTTACTTTTGAAATGTCACAATTCATCCAAACAGAATGAATGGACACAACATTGAAATTTAATGTTTACAAATGGAAGTAGCCTGGTCATCACTTTTAACACTAAACTTTATCACAGAGTTACCACATATATGACTGCTTTGTTCATGACTTTTTAAGTGACACAAATATCCTCTTTTGAACCATCACTTCTTAACCTAACTTCCGATATATAAATACATGTTTGTATGGGTAATTTTCATGATTGGGAAGAAAGAATCATAGCAGCATCTGCTTTGGAAGCACTTTATCCTTTGATTGTTTCTATGTATTTATCTGGAATTGCCTAAATCTAATAGCTTTGTTATATGTATTGAATCATGCTCTCTGCTAGGCTCAAGAAGTGTAATGGAAAAATAGACTGAAGTGTGGCTTTGCTCAAAAATGCTAAATTTTAGTCTGTACAGATAATTCAATAAGATTTTTATTTTATTTTAACCTAAAAATGCTTTATAACAACTATGGAAAAAGATGAATGAATGAGTGCATTGAACATGAAAAACCTTGGATGCATAACCAAGGGTCATACAGTCCCTTCAAATATTAATTCATCTGTGATGAACCATCTGGTTTTCTTATCTTCAATTAAAAAAATCAATTTAGCCAGTTACCCATCTGAATTCTCAATATACCAAATCCAGCTACAGACTATGTTCTTGTTTGATATTTATGAATTGCACTTCAAAACAGAGGCTTGCGTTTTAGTCATCTACAACATAGCTAATAAATATGCAGGGAATGAAAACATACTAACACAAAAGTATAACTACAGTGACATACTGATGTAGATTTAGAGGTAAAGATCCCAAGGCAAAAGTCTAGCTTTTACCTTTCTCATTTAAATTATTATTGAGATCAAATTCAAACCTTCCCAGAAAATGGGAAACAAACATAAACTGCCAAGTCAGATTAAATCCTTAGGCAAAATCTTATTGACACAAAAAATGACTTGAAATTTCAGACAACTTACAGCAAAGACAGATATTAAGATTCTGAGAATTTCAGAGGGAACATGAAGTCTTGACACCATATTTTTCATGGAAAATTTCATATGTAGTTCAGTCACACAACTTGAAAGGCTATCTAACCTGGATCAGAAATGCCATAGGAATCCCACACTGAGGCCATCTGTGACTAACAGTGTAGGAGGGACCATGATTTTGACCTTGTTGTACACACGGGACAAGGATAGAATGCTACAGGCGGTAGGGAAAAATGAAGGGGTTATGTTTAAGGGCATGACGATATTATTCTTTCTTGATGTAGGTCCAAACTCAGTTAAAAGAAGAGAACTGAATGAGAATTAAAAGGCTTCCTTGAAAGGAGAGGTTATGGTCACAGTGCTCTCTCTTGCAAACGGAGAGTAACTTCTAATAACTGCACACTGGCTGAGTGAAATGGCAGCAAATAAGCTTTCATACAAAGTCAGAAAAGAAAGCACCTAGGAAGACCCTGAAAGTAAAGACTGTGGAGAATGAATACATTTCTGTTTGGGCCTGCTTGCATCTCTAGTTTTACATGGTCTTCAAACATCACATGGTCTGTCGTAAGCTTTATTCAGAATGTCCTGCTAAGTCTACAGCCACTGCAGTCTTAAACAAGAAGGTAAAGGTCATATGTTAAATCCATAGTGTCTACTTTGGTAGATATTATTCTTTAAAGCTAGTATTAGTGTTGGAATTTGGAGTGCCTTCTTGATCTATGTACATTAATGGGAAATAAAGACAAATGGTTTTTTTGCTTTGTCTTTTTTAGCCAAAAAACTGATTAGAAGTCTACTATATTTATAATATATTTATAAATTTTTCTTTTTCTATGAAAAGCAGAAGGAAAAAAAAACCACCTCTCCACAGTTACACAACTTTGTTCCTCTCCAAATGTCAAGCAAGTATTGGTTTTATGCCAATTTCAGTTGCTCATAAGATTCTTTTTATTGCCCTTACTAGCTCCAAAGATTATCATATTAATGAGTGTTTCATATTTGTTATTTTTCTCCAAATTATTGATAATATTTCTGTTTTTTCTAGTACATATAATAATATTTGTAATGGTTTACAATGAACTTATATAATATAAATATTTTAGACATTTCTTTTCTTGAAGCAATTGCATATAAATTGCAAAACCTACAGGCCCCTTTTTCTGATACAAAGGCATATCAAACTCATGTTTATTTTGTGACCTATTATTCCATCAACACCTTCCAGAACTGTGGTTTTTTGCAAGTTTTTAATTCTTCCAAGTTAATTTCTAAATTTTGTATTTTTGATTCTGTTGTTTTGGGTTTTTATTCCCCCAGTGGAAACCCATTTTAAAATTTATATATATTTATTTTTGGTTGTGTTTTAATCTCCTTAGATTAAATTTTCATATTTTACTTTACCAGCAGAAGACCTCAGCAGTATGATTTCTTTTTCTCTTCCAAAGATGTTTTAGTTCATACTCTTTTTGCCACCAAATATTACTTTAATTAAAACTGAGAGCTAAATATGATGTATGTCAATCTATTTAAGTACAATTATGCTGTAATTAAAAACAGAGAACCATATTTTGTCCAGAGACTAGAAGAAAAAAGAAAACAAAGAGATCTAGATATTTTCTAACAATCCTTTTCTCTGCAGACAATAAACAGCTACATTGCAGTAGAAAAGCAAACGAATTATAAAGTTCTTTCTTTTTTTAAAAAGAAAACCTATAGAAGTCTGCATTAAATATATTTGCTGCATATATTGACATGAATGTCCAAGATGATTATTCTTTCTTATTTAACCAAGAATAACAGGAATAGTTTTCTCTTTTAAATTTTATTTCTTTTAATACTAAATAGAGGTGTGTGGTAGGTTGAAACTTGGTTGATGGATAAGTTGTTAACCCGATGAGAGGGCTGGTAATGCCTCTGCAATCGCATATTTAAAGGGAGGCAAGCGCGAGAAGTTCCTCTGGTTCTTGCTTCAAGGGCCGAAGGGTGGCTGGAGGCGGAGGGCCTGGGCCTGGGCCAAGCCCCAACCCAAGCCCTCGGCGCCATGGTGGCGCGGGGCCAGCCCTTTCCCCCCAGGGGAGAGCTGTCCTGGCTCCACAGGCAGTGAGTAACCGAGACCGCGTGGCCGAGATGGTCTGAAGCCGCCGAGACCCCGCATGGAGCTGGCGGGGCTGGCGGGGCTTCCCTGCATCCAGCCCAGCTCGTGCCAAACCAAAGAAACACCACACACCACAGCCAGCAAAGACACCTTTTCCTTCAAGTCGGCGAGGAAGAAAGTAAAGTCACATGGGATGAAGCTGAACATGGCGACCCCAAGGTCAGAAACAGAGGGAAAGGGTAAGACCACGTGGGATGGAAGCTCACTGACTGCGGGAAAAGAGGGCAGTCGCACTTTTGGCGCGGAGCTTAAAAATACGTCTTGCAAAGCTGTGGGAAAAACTTTAATCTGTTTGGAAAAACTTTAATCTGTTTGAAAAAACTTGGGAGGATTGGAATTTCTTATGCAGCCTGTGACTTTAAAGAAAGGCCCACGCCAGGCCACGTAGAAGTTGTGAGAAGCTGTTAGAGATTCGAAGCAGAGAACCTTCACTTTCAGGCTGAGATAACTCATCCTTAAAAGACTAAAACCCCATGGTTTTTTTTCTGTGGCCCATGACCTGGCAGTGTGGAAAGACTGTGAAAAATTTATGCGAGAGATATCTTTTCCACTTCAACAGATTGGGGTTTTTTTGGGCGGACTGTTGGTTTGTGAAAATTCTGTGGCACAGGAGAAGAACCCCTTTTCCTTAAGCATAAAAAGACTCTTAAAAAAGTGCAACTCTGACCAAAATCCCATGTTTTGTTTTGTTTTCACTTGGGAGAGGTTTGTAGTAAAGAAGGAGGCACCGGGAAATAAAGGTGTTTAAAGGTTTGCTTTGATTTCTTATAATTTTTTTTTTCTTTTCATTCTGTTAGTAATAAACTTTTCTTTATATTGAAACTGTTTAAGTGTGGACCTTGTTTTGCCCTGAAGTTCCTTTATGTTTTCCTCAGTAAATACATATTCCCCTTATGCATATAACTGAATTTCATGTGTTTGGCGTTTAAACCAGCGTCAAACCATGATAAGATGATTATTTATTTCCAATTAATATGGAATGCACAGAAGCATAAGAACAACCCTACAAATACTAAAAACAAGACTAAAACACAATCAGTATTAAACTAACAATGTTTTATTGTACTACCCTTGATTTTTAATTAGAATACATGTGATAGAAGAAACTTCACAGAAAAGAATAGCATAGTGATGTTCTCTAATAAGGTAGAAGCCAGGAAAAATCCACTGAGAAATTACCACATGACAAAATGCCTCAAACTTGGAAATGATGCCGATTATTTCAAGGGAGTGCTCACATTATTGTTATCCATGGGACAATTACTTTGTTCCCTGGCTGATGGTTCAACCATATGGCCATTTCAGCTGTTTGTAATCAAGTAAATATGTCTTATATACTAGAAATTCATCAAACAGACTTGATTTGAGACTTATATCATTTTAGTTTTAATAAGACAACTCTTCTTTTTCATTTCCTTTAATTATAGAGAATCTAGAGCAGATTATAAACCCCCATAAAATACAAAAATAAAATCACCCAGTATTTCTTATGATCACCTCCTGAAAATACATGGGGGAACACCTCTCTTAAAACCTGTTGCATATAAAAAACCTTATTAAACTCAAAAGACTGAATTCATTCCCTGAAATTAAGTCCTTTAATCTAATATCATATTAATTCCAATTGTTACAACGATTTTTAAAAGGAAGAAACATTATTAGAAAGGTAAAATTCTAATTTAATTCAACAAACATTAAATTAATTTTAAGCCCAAGAGCCAGAGTTTTCTTTTTCTCCTCTATGGGGTCTTTCATTAATTTTGAATCAAAAACATTCTATAAGGGTGCATTATAATAACTTGTACTTTAATAAGAAAATCTCATTTTAAATAATTTTCTGTTTAAATTTTCTGGGCAATGAACCTGCTTATTGGTAAGAGACTAAAGTCAAAGCTCATTTTACTTAATGGAAAATTTAAGTCTGTGACAGAACCTCAATTGAATTCCATTTACTTTGACCTTTAAGTTACACATGCTGATGAAACAACAAGAATGCACCTTTGAAAATTAGGTTCAGAAATAGTAATTTTAACTAATTCAAAGAAAATGAAATAATTAGAGGTGGGTTTAAAGTTTTAACTCATATATTAATATAATGTACCAACATGTCCTTAGATCTTTTTAATCATGATTAATTTTGAAATATGCGTTTGAAAGATATAAATTGTAAAGGATATTTTCTTTTGATGAAGAGTATGTATCTAGGAATTGAAATATATTGCATGGTTGTTAGTCTTCCAGGAGATGAAATGCTGGCTAAACTTTGGCTATTTCATGCTTAAATTACAAAAAAGGATTGTCATCAATTGCTTACAGACTATATAGAGAGCAAACGTTTAGGCTGTCTTGTGTTATCTATGTATTAATGGCACAGAAACATTAAAAAATTTCTGTAATGAAAGTTTCAGTAATTTTCTTCTTTTCAAGGATTATCAGATGATCAGGACTGTTTTCTTTTAATTTCTGGAGATGTTCTGCACTGTCAGCACACAGCATCTCTGATAAAAATTCTCCTTCCACGTGTCACCATACAATTACTGCAGAGAAATGTCAGTAGTTTATTTCTATCTCTATTTTGATCTAATTAGAAGGATAAAAAATAAAATTATAGACATAGTTAAAACATATTTTACATCATTAAAGCATGAGCATTTTACTCTGAAATATGTGGAGAAGAATGGAATATACTCTAGTATATGGAATAACAACCTGAAAAATGGAATATAAATCCTAGTATGAAAAAGTTTTAGCTGAGTATAAATGGGAAAAACTTTGATTACATTTAATTACATCCTATTTTGAAGCATGTCAGTGTTTCAGTGTATACCCAGACTAACTGGGTTCTTGTGATGAATTCCTATTTTACTCCTTGAGGCAAATTAAATGCATAATTGTGCTTAAATATAAAGAGATTTAACGAGTAATCATAGAATGGTTTATGTTGGAGGGGACCTTCAATATTAACTCAGTCTAAACCTCTTGCCATGGGCAGTGACATATATCACTAGATCAGGTTGCTTAGTGCCCTGTCCAACATGGCCTTGAACCCTTTCAATGATGGGGCATCCCCAACTTCTCTGGACAACCTGGTGTTAGAGTGTTTCACCATCCTCACTGTAAAAAAAACATTACTCCTTATTTCCAATCTAAGTCTATGTCTTTTCAGTTTAAAACCACTACCCACTGTCCTAATTCGACAGGCCCTATTTAAAAGCCTGTCCACATCTTTCTCATAAGCCCCCTTTAAGGATCAGGAGGCCACCATAAGGTCTCCCCAGCACCTTCGCTTCTCCAGGCTTCACAAACCTTGGCCATTCTTCATAGGAGAGGTGTTCCAGCAGTCAATGATCATTTTTGTCGGCCTTACCCACATGGAGGACCTTCCACTCGCCTTTTGAACTTTACAAAGCCTTTGGGCAGACTCCTACCTCCATAAATGGCTCTTCAAGGAGTCTGCAAAGATACATAATGAGCCAATTACCTATATACCCTTTCATCAAGAGAGACCTCGTGGACAACATCATCAGGTTGGTGCTGATTTTATTTCCCAACATCAATTCTGTTTACCAGAACGAGGCCGTGAGCACTTTTATTCCATGATTGTCACACAAAAATACTTAAGCATTTCTTACCTCATCAGCAAACTTTATTGTCTTACATGGAGTGAAGATTTATATCTATCTATCTATCTATCTATCTATCTATCTATCTATCTATCTATCTATCTATCTTATCCTTCCATAGTCTGGTCTTCTTGCCCTTCATGCCATATCATTCCTTGGTCACAAATTACTGCAGAACCACTACAATGTGAATTTTCACTTCAATTACTAAAAATACAGCTTTCCTTAGCACATATAAGAGTTTATCTTAGGTACAATATTTCTGAAAGAATAAACTACAGCATTAAAAGCACTTTTATACACTTACTAAAAAGTAAATAAAAATCACAGTGCTATTTAAAAATCATTGAGCTGCATAAGTATACATTTGCTAATTCTCTCTGGAGCTCTTCTCTAAAGAGTAGAACTTTAAAATACCTGGTTAAATCTTGGGTGTTCCTTCAAAATTTAGCTTGTAAAGCATGTCACGTAGCTAGTACCACTTAGTAGTCCAACCTTGAGATAGTAAGAGCTTCCACAGGCTTCAAAATAGGTACATTTGAAAAGGACAGGTCAGAAGAAAAAATAGATCACATTGCAGAATTTATTAGAAAAATTAATTAAACATCCAAATTTTTTTTTTTTATATATGTCTCTCAAATTCCATGGTTAATGGAAACACATTTCCAGGCTATGATTCATCTAAAGTTTTTAGGTATCTGTTTCATATTAACATACAGCACTTTTCTAATTGCAAATTTATTTGTATTGGTTATGAAGGAAGTATTTGTTGAGTAGCACAGGCTTAAATATTTATTATTTCAAGCTCAAACTCAGTCCTAAATTATCAGTCTGAGACTTGAACAGAAGAGCTCCTGTCTAGTGAGTACCCTAACAGTTGATAATTCAATGGTAACCTTTATTTTTCAGAAGCTCTTTCACCCTAGATCTGAGAAAATTCAGCTGACGTGATCACTGTGATCAATATTATGCATATTTCAGCACATAGATTCTTACTGAAACATTGCTCATCAGTTCTAACAGACTCCATTACCAACTGCTGCATGAAGAGTGGAAGTTCAGTTCACTCAGCTAATCCTCTTCACCTGTACACTCCGTCAACTTTTCATTTGTGAATTAATTCAAACTGTCTTGGGGCTGGAAAAGAACTCCAGGCACGTACCTAATACAGAGCATGTTTCTGTACAAAGGCACAAAGCCATAGATGCCTCCTCTTTCTTCTGTGTACTACTAGACAGATCTCTATTTTTTTTTTACCTCTGACAAGATTAAATGGAGTATGAGTAGAAATAATTGATCAATAATTCAGTTAGGAAAAAGAAATTGTTTTTTTTCATTCTGGCTTTCACTCTTTGAAGTAGTTGATGTTATAGCATGCAATCTGCAGCAGGATAGCTTAGTACCTTTGTATGGTGTTCTGAGATAATAAGTTCAGATAAATCACTGTAATCTGTGGTGGGTTGTGGAGGATTTTTTATATTTTCTTTTTTTTTNTTTTTTTTTTGCTTTCATTTATTCAATTATATGAGAACTGGAAATGAGCTAAACTTTGTGTGGGTGCTTGTAACTACATGCTAGTTTTCTACACCTCCCATCCTCCTCCTATGAATAACTTCTGAACCTGTGCAATTTCTGCCAGGTTTCACAAGGATTTCTCAACCAGCCGAGACAAACCAAGTTAGTTGATGAATACTGCAGGAAGTATATAACTGAAATTTATATAAAGCCTAGTTTTAGTTGTAGTGTTCACAGAGTGCCAAGTTTTAAGGTTAAAATTCAAAAGCTCATCTATTGCTCATTTATTCATTTTGTAACTATAATGATAGAAAGAAGCTTTAAATTTTTTGATCTTTTTAATTTTGTTTACCAAAAAGAGCTAATTAGAAGAAATATTGTCTACAACACCTATTAATCAACTATGTTCTTATCAATTTATAAGTCATAAGAATATGTAATTTCTTTCATTTGTTTCTTTGTTCCACTAAAGCTAGCTTTCATAAAATTTGCCTTTCCCTTTTTTATGCCCTGCTCTCTTCTCCTATGATGGTTTTTACTAATTCCAAACAAACTTGAAGGTAAGAGTTTTACATAGACTCACTGCTCCTTGAAATTTTGTGACTTGTAGAAAAGAACAGCACAAATCATTGTCTTATAAATAAAAAATACTGCATACCCAAAGAATTGTCCTTTATAGTTTGACAGGACCTAAGAGCGCAGAAGACACCATGGCTGGCCAGTCGTTACAAGCAAAATCCTGGATAAGTGACAGAAGACTGAGCAGGTGTTGTTCCTATTTCTCCTCTTTACTGGAAACATGTAACTTGGAGGCAAGCTTGGTTAGGTCAGTACTCAGTCGACATTCTAACTGTTATATTTTTAAGTCAGCTAATTCAAAGACTTTATCATGTCACTATTCTCAGATAAAGAAATATATCACTGTAAGACTCTTTTAAATCATATCCTGAAGCAGTTAGAACATTATTGAAACTTTTGGGTTAAGTGGATTGGTATACTACTTAAGAAGTCTTTGGAGATTTCAAAGGGACAGGTTCCTCTTCTTTCATGGAACTAGATAAACTTCACTGAACTTTTCTTTTTTCCAGAGAAACAGACATTTTATGAGCAAGGAAAGACTAAAGGATAAATTTCATTTTAGGTAATGATATCTTAAAGCTTAGAGATCATATGAATATATCTAAATTCTATAACAACATCTGAATGCGTAGGATTTTCTCATTGAAATAAATAAGGCATAAGTATTTTGAGACTATTGTAAGACTATTGTAAGCAAATGCTGTAATCACAATGACCAAAAGTTACAGGATCACGTTAAAATATTTCCTTTTGCCAGTTTTTGTTCTAAGCAATTTGTTATCCCTCAAATATGAAATACTCATTGGTAGTTCATCATCAGCTAAGCATTGTTGATCTATACACGTCTTGCTTGAATGAACATTTTTGTCTCCATCATCTTTTAGATCAAGGACATCTTTCTAGATCAAAGTAATAATTTTTCTACATGTCAATATATAGTAACTTTATTTTAATCATACTAGCTATTTTCCTAAATCTGGCAAGTTCTTTCAAGCATCACGTGAATGGAAAGATGCAGAAAAACTCTGAAATAAATCTAATGTTATACATTACTTATACCTTGGACTAAAAATATTTTGAAGATGCCGTTTTATAGAGATGTTGAGGCAGAACTCTTTGTATTTTAGTTTATGGCCATTACTCCTTGTCCTGTTGCTTGGCACCACTGAAAAGAGTGTGGTACCATCCTCGTGACACCTCCTTTTATGTGTTGATGAGAACCCCTCCCTGTCTTCTCTAAACAGACCCAGCTCCCTCAGTCTTTCCTCATAAGAGAGGTGCTCCAGACCCCTCATCATCTTTGTGCCCTCTGCTGACTGTCTCCAGTTGCTCCTTGTCTTTCTTGAACCATGGAGCTGGGAACTGAACACAGGACTCCAGATGTGGCCTCACCAGGGCTGAGCAGAAGGGCAGGATCACTCCCTCTGACCTGCTGGCTACATTCTTCCCAATGAACCCCAGGATACCACTGATCTCCTGGCCACAAGGGCACACTGCCAGCTCATAGTCAACTTGTCATGCACCAAGGCTCCCAGGATAAATCTATCAAAACCCATTTTATAATTCAGCTAGGTAATTAGCTTTATTCCCTGAGTTACTATGTTGATGTGAACTCCAAGGCAGTGAAGCTATGGAGGCAAACAAGATAAAGTTCTGTCACTTTTTATCTCAATTTATTTAAATGACCTCACGTCACCGCTAAATATTTTTTTCTTCACTTGATTATACATGTCCACTAGATGAAACACATAAAACATGTAAACTGTCTCACCTGTTCAGTAATGGAGTTCCAACAGGCCACTGGAAGTGGGGAGGTTGACCTCAACCTGTTTGATGAAATCAGTGCACAACCAGAATGTTCAGAAGACTAACCATTATAAATCTGGTATCTTATTACTGTCTGATTGGTTTTGATTTTTGTACTGAGGAATTTATCAGATACACATGGACCTTTGATCTGCCATGCATAGATCAAATACCTCTTCATTCATCATGCAAAAAACACTTTTTTCTCTGACTTGTTCCTTCATTTAAAAGCTACACCAAACTCATCACTGGGCTATAAGTATATATATCTTTGATTTTCAAATGAATAAACTGTCAGTTGCTTGTATGCTTATTTTTTTCTTCTTTTTTCCCAAAGAGTGTATGTCTTTTGAAATTTTTATTGTGAACCATATATAAAATATTGCAATTCTTTATATAACATATTGCAATTCTTTATATACAAAAGAATAATATAATTTTTAAATTTAATTAATTGTGATAATTATTTATAATAATTCATAACTTTAACTATTTTTTTTAATTATAGTGGCCTATATTGACACCTGTAATATTTCATACTGTGCCCAAAAAGCCTCATAACAGAACTGATGGTTAAATATTACTTAAATGTGATGATTACCATGGAAGATCTGACCATCCCAAAAACTATCCCACATAGTTTCTGCTGCAGAACTGACCAAACTCTATTGATAATACATGTANGTCACCGCTAAATATTTTTTTCTTCACTTGATTATACATGTCCACTAGATGAAACACATAAAACATGTAAACTGTCTCACCTGTTCAGTAATGGAGTTCCAACAGGCCACTGGAAGTGGGGAGGTTGACCTCAACCTGTTTGATGAAATCAGTGCACAACCAGAATGTTCAGAAGACTAACCATTATAAATCTGGTATCTTATTACTGTCTGATTGGTTTTGATTTTTGTACTGAGGAATTTATCAGATACACATGGACCTTTGATCTGCCATGCATAGATCAAATACCTCTTCATTCATCATGCAAAAAACACTTTTTTCTCTGACTTGTTCCTTCATTTAAAAGCTACACCAAACTCATCACTGGGCTATAAGTATATATATCTTTGATTTTCAAATGAATAAACTGTCAGTTGCTTGTATGCTTATTTTTTTCTTCTTTTTTCCCAAAGAGTGTATGTCTTTTGAAATTTTTATTGTGAACCATATATAAAATATTGCAATTCTTTATATAACATATTGCAATTCTTTATATACAAAAGAATAATATAATTTTTAAATTTAATTAATTGTGATAATTATTTATAATAATTCATAACTTTAACTATTTTTTTTAATTATAGTGGCCTATATTGACACCTGTAATATTTCATACTGTGCCCAAAAAGCCTCATAACAGAACTGATGGTTAAATATTACTTAAATGTGATGATTACCATGGAAGATCTGACCATCCCAAAAACTATCCCACATAGTTTCTGCTGCAGAACTGACCAAACTCTATTGATAATACATGTAAGTAAAGAGCATAAACTGTTTCTGAAGATTCATAAATGGTCAAAGAGAATAGATGTTTACAAATAGTTATGGTGGTTCAGAGTGGTTATGTGGTCCTCTTAAGATAATAACTATAGATGCTGCAGATGCTTGGTCACACAGAACCATGAACCAGCTGGATATAAAGATTCATTTGAATCAGCTTGATAAATCTGATCTGATCTTGCTAAAAACCCTTCCACAGAGACCTTTGCAAGAAACAGTCCTGTAACTCTGGAAAGTCAAAGAATGCTGTCTGAAATTCAGGAGCTCAATTTCCTCTTAGCGACCCTGTATATTATGTCATCCCTACAGTCTATATTTCTTTTTTTACTATTGTATCCTCTTTTCCAAAAAGGTTCCTTAGCTGTGCAGTCCTAGTTAATTTTTTTCAAGTAGGAGAGAAACTCCTACTCCTCACCTCTCCTACACGAAGATTTCACCAGAAAAAAAAAAACAACTAGAGCCTGTATCACCTTTGTCCAGCCCCTACTCTTTAAGAAAACAGCTGTATTTTATATAATTGCATGTGTGTCTCTGCACCTGTATACCTATGTATGCGTTTATATAGATTTATAAAATGCATATAACCATATATGTATACTGGTATACATGGCAGGAGGGATTGGAAATAGATGATCTTTAAGGTCCCTCCCAACCCAGACCATCCTATGAGTCTATAGAGAAAACACACATTATTTCCTGTAACCAACCAAGTTATTACAAGTTCTACTATTTTTGTGTGTTGTAACATCTCTAAAAGTTGATATATGAGTCAGCACAGGCCAGCAGCTGAGACAACCACAAATATACAGCTAAAACACAGACTGAACATATTTCTACTGCCTTGCTTACAAAGAATATCTGTTTTCTTGCCTACTGGGGAATCCCCAAAGGAATGCCTGGGCAGTGGTACACAAGCAGACCCAGATACTGTTAAACTTCTACGCTGGAGGATCATTGGCCTCCTGTTCACACAGGTTTATCAAGGGTTATTTCAAGATGCAAGGCCCTTTGAGTGATTTACAATCCTTTTCAACAGTGTTCTTTTAACCCATTCCTCCCAACAGCTGATTTGTTTTCAGTGAGGCAAGAGAAGTCTTATAGGGTATCTATCCATACTTCTGAAGAAAAGATAGACAAAGGAAAAGTTTGAATACTGTTTGAGCACTACATATCTCCTATCTCTATACTTCCCAGTTTGGTTTTAAGCCAAACCAACTGCATCTCTAGTATAAATGTGCCACTGAGGCTAACTCAAAATAAGGGGAATTAAAGTGAATATGTAACACCTTAGATTTCAGAGTCAGGGGCATGTCCATAGTTTATTTTATTTTTTTATTTACTTAGCATAATAGACAAAGGCAAGCTGTCTGGTTCCCTCTGGACTTCAGGACCATGTCAGACTACATACATTTTTGGCACAGAAGTCAACTATTCAGCAATTGCCTAATCAGCTGTGACTCTGCAATAGGTCTCATGGGATGTGAAAAAGATTTAAGTAAGCAAGGAAACAGATGCTCTTTGTACAGGTGAGAGAGGATGTTGTTTTCTCCATTTGTCCAAAATTTCATGGTGTTATGGTTTCAGCACTGAAGTTTAAACTCTGATACACGTATAACATACAATTATACATTAAACATAATGTATAAATGTACACCAATTTGTATTTAACCTGTCTTCGGAACAAGGTTTCTTCTCCTAGTTTATTGTGAACTGGTTGTACAAGTATTCACACACCAAAAAATTATCTGAAGTTTCAGTTTCGATCAGCAAAGGGTATTCAAATGGGGTTTTATTGTAACGGTGGGATATTTTTAGTTAATATGTGGTTTCATTTGTTTGTTTGTTTTCCATCCTCTGTATTGGTCTTCCAGTTTACAGTCAAACTACACATTAACCTCCCCAAATACTAGCATTTCAGCTTTCTCTGCACAGTTTTTTCCCCTCTGATTTACTTGGTGGTATGTATACTCTACTTTTGTCAGCATTTTCTCCTTAATTATGCCTTCTTAGATCAAACACAGACATCTGTGCTGTCTTAAGCATTATGTGAAGAATTATTTCTGGCATAGACTCCCTTATGCATAGCTTAAAACGAAGAGCTATTACACTGGTAGCATTCCATACTAGAATAATTTTGATCAACTCTCACTGCAGTTATAAACTTTGTAAACGTTGGAGAGAAAATGGGTATTATAAAAAGATTTGAGAGACAACAGCTGTGGACAAGCTGTACAGCTGGCACATTTCAAGCCATCATAGCTGTAGAATGCAACAGACAAGTGTAGTTCGTTCCCAGATCTTGATTGATTTCCTTAAAATATACAATTACTCAATGCAAGTGAGACTTCTGTCTTCTGGATGAAAGAAAGGAAATGAGAAAGAGAAGACAGGAGAGCTAGAGAGAGAAGTGAGAATAAGGGAGGAAGGATCTGTCTTTACATAAGACAGAGGTAGTAAGACATTATTTAAAGATTTTTTCAGTCCTTTAATAGTTTACCTCAGAAACTGGTTGATTTTGGGAGGGAGGGGGAATATCTGCTGCTCTGTCATGAAGAGGTGAAATACTTGGCTCAAAGACATTTTTAGCCATGCGTGTCAGTAATGTAAATCCCCCATCCCCAAATAGGGATAGATAAAATTTAAATCTTTTAAGTTTTAATAGCAAAAACTTCTGTAAAGATATTCACCTAACACATTTACAGCAAAGTAGGTACCTTGAAAAAAATAATCTAACAATTTAAGCAATGGTTAACTCAGTCAAGTTATATAGTCAATTTAAATGACTAAGTGATTTATTTTTATAGGTTTTGCATTATTTAGATTAATTTTAAATCTGCAGAAACACTTTGGGGAGAAAATATCATTGGGATTAACAGAAATCATTCTTTAACTAAAATAAACTTCATTAGACATACTACCTAAGAGTCAGAAATACACTTCAGCACCAGATTAAACATATGTGCAATTTGGTTTCTGAAGGTGGGTGTTTGTCTGCAAGCTGGGTATTCCAAGTTCCACTGTAGTTAATGAAATCTAGAAACCTATTCAGCTTACCCTAAAAGTATTCCTGTGTCTTTGACCAGCTGGAAATTTGCCCAAGCTTCACTGATTGTACAGACAAAATCTTCACTGACTATAGTGGGATTTAGATATCTATCACACCCCAGAACAACTGAGGTGGAAGAGAATAGCTTACACATCATCACGCAGTATTCTTGTCTATATATTAAACAGATGTGGATTTGATGAGTGGAATATTTGTTGGATGAAAAATTGGCTAGGCAGCCATATCCAATGAGTTGTAGTCAAAAACTCAGGGTCCGAAAGGAGAATAGTAATAAGTGGTATCCTCAAAGCTCTGTGTTGCAACCAGTATTGTTCAATATCTATGCTGATGACATAGGGAGTGGGATTGTGTGCATCCTCAGCAAGTTTGCAGAGGATATCAAGCTGAGTGGCACAGCTGATTTGCTTGAGGGACAGGATGCTTTCCTGAGGGACCTTGACAAGCTTGAGGAGGCAGCCCATGTAAAACTCATGAAGGCCAGCAATGTGTACTCACAGCCCAGAAAGCCAGATGAATTCTGGGCTGCATAAAAAGCATGGCCACCGGGTCAAAGAAGCTTATATTCCCCTTCTGCTCTGCTTTGTAAGACTCCCACCTGGAGTACTGCATTCAGGTCTGGAGCCCTGCATTCAGGTCTGGAGCAAAAGGACACCGACCTGTTAGGGCAAGTCTAAAGGAGGGCTGTTGCCCTGGTTTTTGCAAGCCTTCTGTTTTTAACCTTGGAGTCAGATTCTTTCTCACACAGTTTCATGTAAATAATAGCTAGTGTTTACTTAATGGTATTTTCTGTTTTTCATTCCTTTTGTGATAAGAGAACTTTGATAAGCACCTTTCTTCTCCAGTGGGATGGAGAAGGAAGTGACATGCTCTCCAGTCCCTTGTGGAGTTGGGACGTGTATAAGAATGAGATAATGTAAACAATAAAGGTCTTTTCTTTCCTTTCTGCTGAACCTGGCAAGTGTAAGAGCCTCTTTATTGTGTCTCCCCAGACACAGAGGGCCACAAAAATTATTAGACAAATGGAGAACTTTTCCTTTGAGAAAAGACTGAGAGACTTAGGGCTGTTCAATCCACAGAAGAGAAAGCTCTGGGGAGACCTGATTGTGATGTTTGGATATATAAAGTGGTCTTATAGGAAAGATGAAAAGAGACTTTTTGCCGGGGTCTGTAGTGACAGGACAAAGGAAAATGGTTTTCAGCTGAGAGGTGGTAGATTTAGATTGGATAAGGAAGAAACTTTTTACATTAAGAGTGATGAAACACTGGAACAAGGTTCTCAGAGAAGTGGATGACCCATCATTGAAAGTGCTCAAGATCAGCTTGGACAGGGCTTTGAGCAACCTGATCTAGCAAAAATGTCCCTGGCAGGGGAGTTGGAACTCCATGATCTTTAAAGATCTGAAAGACTAAAATGTTATGGTTAATGGCTTAAACATTGTTATAAAGGACTTTTTGCCCATTACGGCAAAACTCTATAAAGGAGCTGCAACCACCCAAGCTCACCTAAAGATGCCTCCTGAACTGGAACTTCAAACTGTGAGTTAAGCTGCCTAAGGTGACACTATTGTCCATTTATCTCAGTCTAGGCAGAAATAAACAAGGTTGAGGGAGAAGACTGTATCCACAAGAAAACCAAACCCAGCAGCTGTCCTGAAAATCATCCCTGGCTTGGTTTGGAGGGAGGCCATAAGCCACAGGTCCATCTGCTGAGGCCAGGTTTGCACAGATTCCCCCACAACCAAGGGGGAGGAGAGTTTTGGGGGTGTGGCATAGCCTCTGATCAGAGTGAGTGAACACCCAATCCTCATTTGCACAAATTGGCTCAGTTGTAAACCCCCCACCCCAGGGAAGCTACATCCATGGGGCATTCACCTGAGGAGCAGCTGAGGAGGTGTCATAATTCATCAAAGACCCCCAAAATACCCCCAGACTGATTCCTGAGGCCTTGCACCAGAGCACTGCACATGATGCAAAGAGATGCAACAGATCCAGCCTGTTGCAAGAGGCAGTGTCAAGCTTGGCCCCCACCCCCTCAGGACAGGTACCTGGTCATTCCCACCCGGATGGTACATGGTCCAGAATATCTCTTTGATTTCTTCAAGTCATCTGCATAGTTATGCCGATTCCCTGGCTATTCTGAACCTCTTAATCTGTTCACTGGGGGCACAGGGAGAGCAAAAAAGTAGATCTTGATGCTGTACCCACTGTTTAGCAAAAACTAGAACATTAGTGTGTTATCAGTATTCTTTTGGATAAAAATCTAATACACAGCAACATAGCATATGAGATGCTATGAAGAAAATTATCATAGCCAGACCCAGTACAATATTTTAAAATTTAATTTGCAATTTTGCTATTAGGCACACACTACTTACTGCAAAACACTAAACCAGTAATTCTTCTAGTAGTTCTACTGTTCTATGATATTTCTCTTTTTCTTTCTTATTTTTTATTTTGTCCCCATAAACACTGTTTTACAATTTTGAATCATAAAAAAGCGAAATCCAAACTTAGTGTTGAAATTGTCTGTGGTTAAGTTGCAGTCTTGTTGATAGCTTATGGCTGAGGTTTTAAAAATAATTTAGTAAGGTAATTTTTTCTTTTTTAAATCTATAAAATGAGACATAGAATGATGTATTTTTGTTATGAGTATTGGACCACTGTAATACATTATCGAATAAAATCCACATGCTAACACCAGAAAACAGGAAATTACTAGCAGATTTAGAAAATTATAAGCATGAAGTTTGATTTTTATTATGCACTGTTATTTCAGAAAGAATGATTTCTTTGTTGGCCAGCTTCTGGCAAAAAACAAAATAATACCATAGGAATAATTCTAAAGAGCCCATATTTAAAAATGTAAATTTTTTTAAACAAGTTTAAAATCAAAACAAATAAGCAAAAAACCAGTTAAAAAACAAAACAAAAATTAAAATTTCATAACATCATTGAAATGTGTGGGGGCAACATATTACTGAGAGCCAAGAACTTCAATAGGGGAAATTAAGGGCTAAGGAATCCCCTATATATTTCAAATGTTACTAGAATGACAGCAATATGGGTAGACTGACAACAATATGGGTAACACGCAGGAAGGATCTGAAGTTTTAGAATATCAGATAAAATTGTGCATTAGTATACACCGGGATCTTGAGGGGGCTGTTACTGCAAATCTTGGTACTGAAATGACAAACAAATGAATATCAAAGACATAGCAAGTTCTAGGTGAAGTTGAAAGAGTTAAAACCCAAGAGCAGTGATGTAGGAGATGTATCCCTGTTCTCTCAGAAAGAAGTGATGTTATAATTCTATATGAACTGCATGTAGCCAGAACTTACAGTAATAAATGTGTTGTATATTAACTTCATGAAAAGCATTGATGTTTTTGTTAGTTGGTCACAAATAACAATGATTACAATCACTTGAAATTACCGTCTAGGAAACAGTTTTGGTGAAAAGGCTCAATACATAACAGAAGTTGCTAAATATTGATTCAGCAGAATACTAAGCACGCACACAAACACTCACATAAACATACAAAAAAACATTCCGACACAAGATGTCTAGAAAGTAAAGCAACTGAGGGCAGTTATGAATATCTTTTAAAAAGAGAGAATATGAGCTTCATATAAAGAAAAGAGAAAGAATTTATATATATAAAAGAAGAAAGCACAGCAAGGACTAAAGGTTCTCCGTTATGACCTAAATAAATAAATGAATAAATTTGGCCAAACATGAATGAAGGTTTTTTCTAAGCAGGTAAGAAATATCACAATGTATCTACATACAAAATCTGACAGACTAACATGCAGAAACCAGAGAAACATAAGACCTTCACTACTGTGGAAAGTTCTTAAGTGTTGAATTTATGACTTTTCTGAGGACTATAGCTGATAGCAATAGAAATGTAGTAAGATAGATGTTAACTCCCAAGCTAAAGCAGGGAAATCATGTATTAAAAAGCAAATAACTGGGCTACATGCATGCAAGTTCACAGGGTATGCTGAAATATACCTTCAAGAATTTTAGAAGTGTTTGTTTATGTCTGAAATGCTGGTACTTATTCATAAATTCTATCAAAATAATAATGTCTCTTCTCTTTGATAGCCAGCCAGTGTTATCTATATTGGTTTTATTAAACCCTTTGATGCATTCACTCATTCTATTGTAATTTTCAGAATAAGACTTTTCTTAGTTAATGGCAATTATAATTAATATGGTGTTTGAAAACCATTCATTAGAGTTGAAATTAACTAACATATCTCTCCCTCTCCCCAGTGTATATGCATGGTAAAAAAGAAAATTTTGATGACATTTTTTCATTTCAGAAGGAGAAAATTATGTTTTTAAACTTTCATTAAGATACCATTTTTTGTTTTAAATATTGAACAGAAGTATTTTTAAAATTCTAAAATATTTTACATAGAATACAATTCCAATGCTCTGAAGTGCCAATACTTTAATCCCACTCAAAAGAGACAGGAAAAATAATTTCTGCTTGAACTGAACCAATTTTTTTGAGAAAGGCACAGTTGCTGTAGCTGCAGGGGCCCCAAATGAATGCCAAACACTAGGGAGATATCATTTCACTAAGAACTAAACTGTTGTTTCTCTATTGAGGAGCTTGTAACAAAGGCGTCTGTTCAAAATTGTTGATTATGATATCTGTCAAACTAGAATATTAATTTCTCACTTAGTTTGACATCTAAATTAAAAGATAAAAGATGAAGAGAAAATCCATGCAGGAGAAATGCATAATTGGTTGGAAAAAGCATCCTTCCAATAGTTATTAGTAATATGCTCCCAAACTGGAAGATTATTCACTGTCATACCTCAAAGGGTCTGTTTTATTTCCAGTGTTGTCCACTGAGTTATAATTTTCTTAATGAAGAAAAGAAAAATTTTAAACACTTTGCGTGGCCAGACTACTGCTCAGAATTTTTTAAGTGAATACGTTTCATCTCTGGTCCATAATATTGATGTACACATTTCAAAGCATTTGCTTGGGGAAAAAAAAGAGAAGAAATTTCTTTACAATATTGACTTTCACATCATACTTTAGCAATAAAATGCCCCAAGGACCAAGGGTATAGGTATACATGTAGGCCTATACATGTCAAGAGGTGCCTAGGAGAGGTGATACTTGCTTCTTAAAGACAAATAGTTACACGTGGGAGATGAGGCATCCAGCCTGCAGAAGATTAGATTTGAATGAATTATTCCATTCCCTTAGATTAAGGAGAGTGACAAACATAAGGTAATAGAATTTGGGAAAATTTAAGAAACAATTAAAAAAGTAAAAGAATTGTACTTGAAAATTAGTTACACAAACATTTGTAGAGTAAAGTTCCAGAAAGTAACCTGAAGGTTCCTCAAACATTTCAAGACACAGAAAATTGTGCTGTTTTTGTAAAAAAGACAAAAAACATTGTGGGAACACTAATGAAAGTATTGCATGAAAGACATAAAAGATGCTATGGCTCTTTTCTGGAAAGATGTGGTCAGTTTCTGTCACTCTCCTTGCAAAGATGAAAGGACACTGGAGAGTGATATCTTTATTTTGTTATGCCTGTATGTATACATACATACATACTTTTGCAAACCGTCCTAAACAGAAGTGCTCATGTTCCAAAACGACATGGTGCAATCCAACTTCAGCCCAAAAAGTGTGTTGCTACACTGGATGTCAGTGTGATTGAGATAATTAGCCCAGTTTCTCAAGTGTATCATTATGCTGGCAGCATAGAAGGCTTTGAATCAAAGCTATGCCATGTTGAGCCAGTTTGGACAGGCAGAACACACTTGAATCTATTTCCATGAGACATTATAGATATATTTCCAAGGGTACTGGAAGTGAAAGACAGTAAATATACTACAAATGAAGTATGAACAGTATGAAAAAAAGAAATGGAAGTAAAGAAAATAACCCTGTCTTTCAAAATAGTTTCATTGCATGAAAAAAAGCAAAAAGTGTGGGTCAAAATGTGATTTTGTAAATGTTATTTTAAGGTTCATTTTGCTAATTTGTTAAAGGGTAGTGGGAAATACACTGTAAGTTTGTGTCAAAGTGCTAGTTTTCTATCTATTATTTCCCCGAAGGCATTAAAATGTGTCACTGACATGTCTGAGGCAGCATTTTTAACATTTGTTTAAAAAATCAGTGTAAAAGACATCAGCTAATCATAACAGGATAGCAGCTGCTTCACTTGCAAACACTCACCTTCAAATCCAAGGCAAAAGGTCATAATTTTCCTTAGTTCTCAAAAACATTATGTGAAAACCTTTCCAGCTTCTTGACTTTTTCTGTAAGTTCAGTCACAGGTATGTTATGATCTTCAGCTTTGTTCTTTTACAAATATTGATTTTCTTCTAAGGTTTCTTCTAGCTACAATAGTCAATAAAGAATGGTTAGGTTACCTCGAAAGACTTGTTTCTAGTCAAGCTGTTACTTCATCTGGCTCACAGTTCCCACTTCTTAATCCCAGTGCATAACCTCCCATTGTTAGTCAGGATTTATTTTCTGTATGATTCAAGATAGCAATATGGGGCTAGTTTCAGTCACAGGTGTTCTAACATTAGTTCAGTGAAAGAGAAATTAGTTTAGGTTTCTCAATTAATTTTTTTTCTATGGGAATGCACCACTTTTTTAGGATTTAACTTAAAAATAAAAACAAACTTGAATAATTTCTGGATTGAATTACAGTTCAACCCAGATCACTCAGTATCTCAGTGGTTAGAGCATCGATTCTGTACATGTCATAGAATTACAGAGTTATAGAATGCTTTAGGTTGGAAGGGATCTTAATCATCTGTTTTGAATCAACCTGCCATTTGCCACAGGGACACTTTCCACTAGACCAGGTTGTTCAAAGTCCCATTCAACCTGGCCTTAAACACTTCAAGGAATGGAGTATTCAGTTTGTTGGGGCAACCTGTTCCAGTGCCTCATCACCCCCACTGTAAAGATTTTCTGTTCATTAATACTCAGGAACATATTTCATGAATGAATTTAGTATAAGGGTGTGGTTTTGTTCCCATTTATAGACAGAAAAATTTGAAAGAAATTAATTATTTTTCTTCAGCAGAATTTAAATGTCTTCTATGAAAGTCTATTCAGAAGATGCCTGAGTATCTCCAGCATGAAAAATCAAGAATGGATCAGAAAACATATATTTAACTCTTAAAGGGTACTAGTGAATGTAGTAGTTCTTTAGCTCAATAATTTTGGAAGATTGATCTATGTGAATTTTAGTTTGAAAATGAACTTTTAAAATAAGTGATTGGACAGCACCGTAAAACTGATAAAGTGCATATATTTAAATTTAATTATTTTGAAATTCACTTAGTTTCATTCCTTTTGTCTTACTGTGTATATTGCTAATTTAAGTTTCATCTATAATCAACATGGCCATAGAAGACTGTACTTTGATCCTTTCACCTCTTCTCACAGTGATACTGTGGCCATGTTACATACTTAAAGTGGTACTTTAATCTTTTAATCTATTCCTTTAAATGGTCTGCTCATCAAGGACTGAAGTCTAGTTTAATTACAGATTTCTGCAAATAAATATTTTCATTCATGTATCATGTTAGTCTCATCTGTTCAGGGCAGAACAGGATATACAAAAACTGACATTCTGTTTTGGGGGTTAAATAGACTGGGGAGAAAAGCCACTTTATAGGCATATGAGTTTATCCACAGCATAATGACTTCTTCCAAAAACTGGGTTTCCACAGGGGACTACTGCTCAGAACTAGCTTTCTGTCCAGAGGAAATTATATTGTTCTACTTTCAGAGAAAGTATAATAAAACTGAAGCCAATTTGCTTACATTAATGTAAAATCTGAGTAAGCAAAGAGGTACCTAAGGAGGTGTAGAGAAATTGCTCTTATAATCATAGAGGACCTTTATGGGGGAAAAAAAAGAAATGCCACAGTTTATCTAGAAAATATAGAAACTAGAGAAATAAGGGACTGAAAGCTGGAGATTTTTATTAGAAATATGGTAAAAGTTATTAAATACCGAGATGGACTCCAGCTTGTAGAGAGGCAAGTTTGCATGTAAAATTAGATGCTTAATATAGCAGTTGTATTCCGTACTTGGAAATTGCTTCTGCATCCTAAACAGAGTAAACTGCTTTAGGTGACTTTAAGTGTGGCTCCTAGATGTTCTTTAGCTACCATTTCAGCTACTTATATCCAGTGTAACATGTATACTACATTCATGGAGACATCTCAATCTACCTGGGACTTCTTAAATGCTATTAAACGCCTTTATCTAGGTATTTAAGTGCAAGCATGTACGTGTGAGCTAAGAAAGGGATGTAGCTGCCTGTCGTTGTTCTAGCAGGACTAAGGCCTCTAACAGTTCCAGGGTCACAGCAGTCAGACAGGAGGAAGTCTTTACTCAAATGCCTCAATGTCGCTAACCCTAAGTTTAATGGGTGAAGCCCATGTCAAAGTGTCTGAGTTACTGCTACAGTAGGAGGTAATTTTCAGTTGTATAAGAAAAAGTATTTAGTTTTATTTGACAAGTTCTTCTATATCTCATTTACTTTCCAGATACTTCTCCAGGAAAGTATAAATTTTATATTTCTATTGTCAGAATTATCATCTTATAGATGTCTTCTCAAGAGCATTTCACCTAATGGTATATGTCTGTGTTCTAGAAACTGCATCACATCATTGGGCTCATGCCTAGCCAATTACACTTGAACACTAAATTTAGATCTAAAACCTGGTGATGAGCCCACCTCAAGCCTCAGTTCCTTAGCCAGATCTTAGGCATCCAGGTTACTAAAACTGGATGCATGAATTTTAATCAGCTAAAATAATCTGTGATGAATTTTACCATTGGAATCAACCCATCTAGACTACCTAACAGAAAAAAGATTATGTACCTAACACAGTATAGATAATGTTTACATTCTTACATTTCTCATAAAACATTTTGGTTTATTCTTTGTATTTTAAAGCAGTTAAATGGTAAAAGAATCCACTTAGGAGAGTAAGACTTGCATGATTTTCTTTGATTAATAAACTGGGATTTTATCTAAAATTTGCTATATCTATGGATGACATCCAGAGAGAAGGTATATTCAAAGTAATAGGTAATTTTTAATGAATCTGTCAAAAATCAAGTATTAAGATGGAAGTGGTTTAGGCTCCTAGTTCCATGTACTTCCTAGCTCATTACCCAGTTTCTTAAGCTAGTAGGTATGGTGCTTACTGAGGCCTTCACACAGTGGAAACAAAATTGAATTAGTTGACAGAGTTGATTTACTGTGGAACAATTTTATACTGTGTATTAAACAAATGAAGAAAAGAGATTAAAATGCACTTTCCAGTGTTTTTCAGATCTACTCTAGTGCACAGCACTAGTAATTACTTGATTAGAATCAAATCTGACATGTTGATAATATTTTAATTAGTAATACTTCTATGACTTGCTGGGAGGTGACATGCTAATTTTGGCTTGCAGCTTGAGACTGGCTGGGAAGCAGATGGAGATAACTCGTAGAGCGGTCTCCTGCCTTCCATTTTTATGGTCTATGGTAAAATGAAGCTCCTTGGTAGGGCTGGAAAAGGTGGTATGAATTTCCAGTCTCAGAAAATCGTGATGAAACTTTGCCTTTCTGGTTTACCTTAGAATTTATCAGCACATCAGAAATCTATGGAACAGATCTATTGCTGAGAATGTTTATAGAATCATATAGAATAGTATTATTTGGAAAGGACCATTAAAGACCATGTAGTCCAATGCCCCTGCAATGAACGAGACATCTTCAACTACATCAGGTTGCTCAGAGGCCTGTCCAACCTGATCTTAAATGTTTCTAGGGATGGGGAATCTACCACCTCTCTGGGCCACTTGTTCCAATGGTTCAACGCCCTCTCAAGAAATGTTATTACATGTATCTAATCTAAATCTACCTTCTTTTCATTCAAAACTGCTACCCCTTGTCCTGTTGCAAAAGATCCTGTTAAAAATTTGTTCCCATCTTTCTCGTAAGCCCCCTTCAAATACTGAAAGGCAACAATATTATCTCTCCTCCTTCTGTTCTCCAGGCTGAACAATCTCAACTGTCTCAGACTTTCCTCATACAAGAGGAGTTCCAGCCATCTGTTAATATTTGTGGCCCTCCTCAGGACCAACACCAACAGGTCCCTGTCTTTCCTTTATTGAGGGCCCCAGAGCTGGATGCAGCACTCCAGGTGGGATCTCACAAGAGCAGAGCAGAGGGGCAGAATCCCCTCCCTTGCCCTGCTGGCTGCACTGCTTTGGATGCAGCCCAGGACACAACTGACTTCCTGTGCTACAAGCACAACATGGCCAGCTCATGTCCAGATTTACTCCATCAGCACCCTCAACTCCTTCTCCTGCAGTCCTGCAGGACTGTTACCAATCCCTCTGTCCCCCAGCCTGTCCTGATACTCGAGTTGCCCTGATCCAGGTGCAGGACCTTGTACTTGGCCTTGTCGAACCCCATGAGATTCCCGTGAGGCCTTCCTATGATGGAAGGCTAAGACACTTGGGATTGTTCAGCCTGGAAATGAAAAGGCTTTGGGGTAACAACATTTCTCCTGTCCTTGTTTTCAAGATCATTTAAGAGGTATGTTTATAAAAGTCTTGGCTAGATTTCATAGGTTTTCTCTGTCTCTGCTGAGGTATTAGGCTCGTTCACCTCAGTTTAGGGGTGAGATCTTTGCAGATGATGTCTACTTTCAGCTTGGAAACTTCAAGCACAACACAGCAGACTCATTAGTCTATTATGAAATACCCCTATTATGTCATGATAATTTTATTTTTTTGTCAGCTGGAATTATTTCCACTTATTTTATGCATGTAAATTATTTTTCTTTAAACAATTTGTTTTCATTTGTTCCTCAAAGTATATGAATATCTTTTCCATTCCGTTTATATTTAGATTCACATTCCTATTTGCAATAAATTGTGCATACCTTCATGGCTCTTGCCTGTATTTCTGTTAGAGGTAAATGACACAGTGGAAATATGTTTAATAGAATAAACAACTCTGTTTCCAAAAAGGACTATTAGAAAATGACAGGCATAATATAAGCCAGTCTGGCTGAAAGTAACTCGAGAGGGCCAAATTAAATCCAACAATTGTATGAAGCTAAAAGAGTATCTAAGATTTTAATTAACTAAGGAAAACAGTCACATTTTGTCAGATTCAAAATAAGTGTTAACTGCAGAAGCAAGTATAACAGAAGAATTGTGGTAAGTCAGTGATTCTCATAAGACTTTAGCTAAATTACCGTTCCACAGCAATATAAGCTTTCAGGAACAGGCCTTAAATAATTGTTTTGCTGACATTAACTTTATACATTAAAGTTAGGTACTGCAGAGACTTCACAGTGGCCTTCAGTGTGGCCACACAGAAAAGAATTGCTCCTGCTCTGATGCCAGCACAGCAACATTGTAGAGGTAAGCAAGACAGTGGTGATAGAAGATGTCCCTCTAACAGTAAAGTAACTTTTGACTGTGAGGGTTTTCTTCTGTATTGTGTGCTGAATCCTTGAGCAATTTGAAGGAACAGGCACGATATAATCTTATAAAAGCAATTGAACAGATAGAAAATGGAGTCTGCCCTGGTTAATTTTAGTAGGTAATGTCTGAAGAGAACAATGAACCACAGACAGAAAAGAATAATTTACTGCTATTTCAGAAGTTTTGCAGGAAAAAGAGAGTGTTACAGTGGAACTATTTTCTGTTAGAGGTTTTATATACTAACACAAAAGAAAACCTAAAACGTATTATTATTTTTATGGTTTATTTACTTAGTTATGAAGTCCAAAAATATACAATCAGATAAAATCTGCAAAATGTATTCTTGAAGTGATGACTATGACAACTCAGTTCAAAAATAAAGAAGTCATAAAATCTGAATTAGGATGCCTGTTTTCACTGACAGCCTTCAAAAACAAGGAGTTTGTTCATAAGACAGAGATTTTACTAGAAAAAGTCACATAGTAAGAAAGAGTTCAGCATTCTATTAACAAAATCTCTGTATTGGCTGACCTCTTAAAATTATCAAAGTGCTATTCCAAAAAGAAAAAAGCCATCATATAATATGAATATTAATGTACAGTAATTTTAACTATTTACTGTATGATGCAGTGGAGATGGATTTGTAGCTTCTCAACTTAATTGATGCCTCCTTTATTACAACCATCAGTAACTTATATTGAGAAGAATGAATCAAGTTAAAATTAAAACCACTTAAAATAATAGGAGCAAAATCAGACATAGGGAAGTAAACTTTCCATAAACAGTTAAATAATAAACATTAGGGAAAATTATCAATATTATTAATTTTTGAATATAGATCCAGATACTCTGCCTATTTTGCTGTTAAATATAGAGACAGAGCTGTTAAATACATATTAAATATATTAAATAAATATATTAACACATTTATTATATTAACTATATTAAATCTATTATAAAATAGATTGATAATTGATATTTAAATATATTTAATCTTAAATGTATTTATGAATATATGTATGTATCTCTATGTACATATAAACACATACATATATATATATGACATATATATATGTATTTCAAATATATTAACACACAAGAAGCCAGTTATTTCTGATGGAAAAAAACTTCACTGAAGGGAAAAAATACTTGTGTAAGGACTTAAAGAGAGCAGTTGCATCTCAAACATTGTTAAGGCTATAGAAGGACTTTGCCCTGAGACAAGCACAGAAGGGATGTGCTGTGGATGTGTAACAGGATGGTGCTGATTCCAGGCCCAGCAGAGGCAAGATCTGGCTACCACATCCTGGGTATTGCACCTGGATAATAATTCCCACTGTGGCAAAATTTGTAAAGCAACTGCTCACACACACGCAACTGGTCAAATAAATATTACCCCAAGTTATGGGACAGATGGCATCTGCCTCTCCCCAAATATGTCTTCGTGGATACCTGGAACCTGGACTGTAAATTAAGCCACTTTGACAAGAATTGAGATGAGATGAAGGTGATACAATTGTCCAAGTGTTATCTCAGACTAAAGAGGTGGTTAACAAACCTGGGGAAGAGGAATGTATCACTGATAATGGACACAAAGAATTACATTTATGGGCCACAAGAAAAGCCAACACAGCAACTGAACTTCAAAACAGCTGAAATCATCTTGGACTGGGTAAAAGGTAATTCCTTCAGGGGGAGATCAAGATCACCAACCACTAACTCAGGAAACCCAGGGACTCAAAAGAACAGAAAGACTGAGCATGTGGACTGATTAGCATTATTATCTTCATTGATGATCTGGATGAGGGGATTGAGTCCACCATCAGTAAATTTGCAGATGACACCAAGCTGGGAGCGTATGTCAATCTGTTGGAGGATAGGAGGGCTCTGCAAAGGGATCTGGACTGGCTGGATAGGTGGGCAGAGTCCAAGAACATGAAGTTTAACAAGTCCAAATCCCGAGTCCTGCACTTTGGCTACAACAACCCCCTGCAATGCTACAGGCTGGGGATGGTGTGGCTGGACAGTGGCCAGGCAGAAAGGGACCTGGGGGTACTGGTCAAGAACCAACTGCACATGAGCCAGCAGTGTGCCCTGGTGGCCAAAGAGGCCAATGGCATCCTGGCCTGTATCAGGAATAGTGTGGCCAGCAGGAGCAGGGAGGTCATTCTTCCCCTGTACTCAGAGCTGGTGAGGCCACACCTCGAGTGCTGTGTCCAGTTCTGGGCCCCTCAGCTCAGGAAGGACGTTGAGACACTTGAACGAATCCAGAGGAGGACAATAAGGCTGGTGAAGGGCCTGGACCACAAGCTGTTGAGGAACGGCTGAGGGAGATGGGGTTGTTTAGCCTGGAGAAATGAAGACTCAGAGGTGACCTTATCCCTCTCTAAAACTGCCTGAAAGGTGGTTGTAGTCAGGTGGGGGTTGGTCTCTTCTGCCAGGCAACCACTGACAGAACAAGAGGACACAGTCTTAAGCTGCACAAAGGGAAGTTTAAGTTAGATGCTAGAAAAAAATTCTTCACTGAAAGAGTGATTGGGCACTGGAAGTGTCTGCCTGAGGAGGTGATGGAGTCACTGCCCCTGGATGTTTTTAAAAAAACACTGGATGTGGCACTCAGTGCTGTGGTTTAGTTGATGAGGAGGTGTTAGGTCATAGGTTGGACTGGATGATCTTAAAGATCCTTTCCAATCTAGTTCATTCTGTGATTCTGTGATTAGAGTTGGGAGAATAATTTAACCAATAATGTAAGAGAACTAAATAGGTAATGGACATTAATTCCTTTGTTAACTAAAATCTATAAATAGTGAAAAGTTTTGAACAACCTTGGGACCCCTCACCAGTGAGAAGCCCAGGGTGAAGAAGGACCAATGGGACACCGCTAGATCCATGGATGATGATTATTTTCTACTTAATCCATCTGTCTCTCTCTCCCCCCCTCCACCTTTTCTATTTCTTTCTATCTCTCTACCTCACATAGTTTTGTTCAATAAAATCCCTACTATTGACATCATCATATGGTCTTGTTTGCACCTTAATTCAGGCAGAGGCATTTCTCAGTAAATAGATCTTAACAACTTGATCACTGAATTTTCTTGCTCTGTTATGTCTAGTACTACTGAAAGCATCCATTTTTTTCTGGAGGAAAAAATGCACATTAAAAGACCAGATGATAGTTTACTGTAGGTCTATTAGCACTTGTCATAAAGAGCAAATTCTTGGAAAGAGTATTTAAGATTGTTTAATTGCAGCATAGTGTGTATTTTCTAAATGTCTTAGGGACAGCACAATGTAGTTTTTACATTAGATGCATCTAAATAAACCATGAAATATGAAAAAATAAAAGGACAAAACATTAAAAAAATTAAACTTCTTGGATAGGAAGGAGAAAAGGGCCAAGAATAATGTCAAATAGTACAATAAAAGGAAATTTGAAGTCCCATACCTGGGAAGAAATAAGTCCATGCATGAGAACGTGCTGGAGCTGGACAACTGGAAAGCATCTGGGGAAGAGAAATGCCTGATGAACAGAAAATTGAAAATTAGTCAGCAATGGTCTATTGCAGAAAAAGAGGCCAGCAACCTCCCCGGCTCCATTAGGAAGAATACTGTCAGGAGGTTGTGGGACTTAATTCTTCCCCCTAACTCAGCACTGGAGAGGCCACCTCTGGAGTGCTGCATCCAGGTCTGAGCTCCTCAGTAGAAAGGAGACATGGACATAGTGGACTAAATCTTGCAGGGCCATGAAGATCATTAAAGACTTCAAGTGTCTGACACGTGAGAAGAGGCTGAAAGTGCAAGGACTTTCAGCTTAGAGAAGAGAAGGCTTGGGGAAATCTTACCAATGTATCTAAATACCTGATGGGGTATGCCCTGATGGGGGAGTGAAGAAGAAAACCATCTCTCAGTGATATTCAGTGAATGGACAAGGTATAAGTTTATGTAGAAGAAATCATGTGTGAGCACAAGGAAAAGCTTTTCTTACTGTGAAACTGTCGAACGCTGAACCGAGTTTCCCACCGAGGTTGTGGATATTCTTTCTTTGGGACTTCAATAACTCAACATGGACACAGCTGTAAGTAGCCTATTGTAATTGATGCTGCTTTTAACAGAAACACTGAACTAGAAGAATTCCAGAGGTTCTTTCTCACCTGAACAATTCTATGATACTGTGCTGTACATTATATTGTACTTTGAGGAACACTAATTTGCATTGATTTCAGCAGCTTCTCTAGCTGTGCCTTCATACATTGCTCAAATGGTTGAGATGAGATTGATGAGATTGATATCAATCTCTCTAGAGATCAATAATCTCTAAAGACTTGTTTTAACTCCTATTTCCTTGATTGTATAGCTTCCTTTTTTGTAGAAAGCAGCAAAATTAAAATATGTTTTGGTTGTGCTCTTTGAAAAACTAAGAATATTAGTACCCTTTCTTCTTTTCAAAAGGGCTCAAGTACCCAATGCCAAGTCACACTGTGATTTTTACTTAGATGGAATTCATGCTGAGTATTCCCAGTTTGCCAAAACACTCAAGAACTTTCACAAGAAATGCAATGTAAGCCATAACTAAAAGAATTGTGACTATGTTGTCAGTTTGATGAAATGAAGATAAAAAAGACGATAATGCCCAGTGTTTCCAACTGCCCATTGTATCTTTGTTGTAGAACTTTTGAGCAAACTGAAATACAATCTTCCTCTGTCTTATGCGTTTATTTAAGGCTATGTGACTTTGTTGTCACAATAACACAAATGAAATTAAATTGCTGAAATGGTCTTCTTTCCCTCAACTAGAAAATAGAGAAGTAGATACATATATGAATCTTTCTATTTCATATTAAATGAAAAATAAAATTTGTTTATTTAATATTTTGTAGCCTAAGAAAACTGTCTGGCATGCACTGTTGGAATAGTGTGACAAAACATACCTACAGCATTTTTTTTCAGAAAAAAACCCCCAGAGCTTACTTGTTAAAGGTTTGAGAATATTCTTGTTTTAATTCCTTTTTCAAGATAAAGCTATTATTTATACTTGAAATGAGAAACTCTGGAAATTGAGTTACTGATATTACAGGAATTTATTAAAAGGCAAGATTTTAATGTGAAAATGCATTTCTGTTAAGTTTGGATCTTGTTTAAATTAATGCAAACTTGTTTTCATTGTCCCCTTCCACCCCTCAAAAAATCTGAAAATCCAAAATAATTAAAAAGCCAAAAAATATAGGTATTGACTCGACTTTTCTGAAATTTCATCTATTGTGTAGATGTTGGAGATGTGCAGTGCAGTTCACATTCTTGCCAATTTCCTAGCTATAAAGACAGAATTTCAACTGTGCCTGGTATACTTCAGCCTCAAGGGTTCCAAAGGTCTTGGAACATAGCTTGTTGATCCAAATATCTATAATGCTCTTTTTTTTTAATCCAAGCTAATCATTCAGATTAACTTTAAGGAATTGGCACTTCTAGAAATAATTAATCTTATCATAAAACATATTTTAGCAACCGATCATCCATTTGACTTCTGTTCCTGACTGTGTGCCTCTGCTGTGAGGAGTCAAATATAACTAGCTCAAGCAGATACTATGCTGAACATGATTAAAACAACATGAGAGAAAGACACAGGTTTCTTAGTAAGAACTAAAAGTTCTGGAAGCACTGGATCGACAGCCATTGGGTGACCCTAATAATTTTTTTACAGTATCAGTGACAACGGCAGTTCAAAATTTGTGAAAAATAAAGACTATTAAATCAGTGCTGAAACTGAACGGCTTAGAATAGTTTTGCCCAGAAGGCAGAAACATGGTTATACCTAATGTTTTTGAGACAGTCTTTACAGCTTCCACAATTACTATTTTATGTGAAATGTGCCTGAAAACATCTGATTGCACAGTGACATTTTATCATCTGTTCTTCACATTTATTATTATTTGCTTGGCAGACATTTAAAGCTAACTTTGGTATCTATCTATGCTGTGAAATGTATGTGGCAAATCCTGAGGTTAAATAGACATAAATATAACCTGTGTATATAAGCCTCAGAAAACAAAGCAAGGATAAGCACACACAGGCACAATATATGTAAGGACCAGACAAAAGAGGTACTACGGTACTATAGAACAAAAGAAACAGAGCAAGAGAAAGGGCATACCTAAAGGACTAGTCATGCTGACTGTGCTTGCAGAACCTGACAAAAGTTGCAAATATTACAAAACTGAGGGGCATTGGCAGTATGACAGAACTTTGGAACATTATTCTTGCAAAATAGGGTGAAACAACTGAATTCTGGAAAAAGGAAGATATTTCACTGTACTAAAAAGTAGCTCTGGCTTGTGAAATATCAGTGTTTTCTTGAAATTTGGTGTCCATGCGTTGAGGAAAACAAAGGCTGTACATGTCCTAAGTATCACAGAGCAGCAAAAACAAAACTAAAATGTAACCATGAAGAAAACACAGAAAGATGTACTCTGCCATTTAATATGCTAAAGGTGATCCTGGTATATCACTGGTTGCACCAAGAGAAGGGGTATTCCATAGCTCCTATATCATATCCATCAACCATCTCATGATGTCTAATTTATCCCAGCACACAGGTAACAGCTCTGGGTGGATTAAGAAAGTCTGGACCTTCAGCTCTTTAGGCAAAATCAGCAATACCAACAGCTCCATCAGGAAAACTAGGGAGCATACACATATCATAGGATGTCAAAACAACATGTCAGCAGATACGCAGGCTGCTGTGTTCTTTACTAGTTTCAGTTACCAGGCTGATTTCAGTTTAATTCCCTGAAGAGCTCATTACCATACTCTAGTTTGGAGTATTTAAATTACCATAATGTAATTGAATAATAAGGAAAACAGACATGTATTATCAAGTTATAGTAAATACAGGAATTTCAGAATTCTCTAAAAAACACCTTATCAATAAATCCATTAAAGCATAATGTAGGAAAAAACAAAAAAAAACCCTCCAACCAACAACCCACCCCCCTAAAACCTAAGTGACCTAATGGATATCACCCTTAGCACTTCAAAGACAAGCTTTAAAGCTATTCAGATTGCTTTTTTCTCACTTCATTCACCAGGCATGATGCCTTAATTTATAATCAGTTTTGTCAACTATTTATAGTCAGCTAGAAATTATTCAAAGTGTCCTCATTAAATGTTTACCCATCATCTCTGTTAAATATGCTTCCTTTTGCCCATATTAATAGAAGTATTTGACATCATCTCAGTATTTTGAGAAATGCAAAGCATTTTGCAATGAGAGCAAAAATACTGAAATCGAGACAGGAACTCAGATATCATTGCTTTCTTCTAAAAATACAGTAAATATTTTTCCATCATGTATTTAAGTTTTTATTACTCATAGAACCATAGAATTGCTAAGGTTGGAAAGGACCTTGAAGATTACCAAGCCCAACCATTAACCCAGCACTGCCAAGTCCACCACTAAACAATGTTGCTAAGCACCACAGCTACAGGTCTTTTTAATATCTGCAGGAATGGAGGCTCAGACGCTTCCCTGGGAAGCTTGTTCCAAAACTTGGCAACCCTTTAGGGGTAGAAATTTCTCCTAATATCTGATCTAAATCTCCCCTGGCACAATTTGAGACCCCTTATTTAATCTTATCATGTCACATGCTACCTGGGAAAAGACACTGACCCCCATATCGCCACGCTGGTCAGAGCTTGATGGTAATAATGCCAAGGTTGTGGGTTCAATACCCACATGGGCCATTCACTGTAAAGTTGGACTCAATGATCCTTGTGGGTCCCTTCCAACTCAGAATATTCTGTGGTTCTGAATTCTGTGATTCTGCACCTCCTTCCCAGTTGTGGTAGAATGGAATAAGATCTCCCTGAGCCTCCTTTTGTCTGTCTAAACAACCCTCGCTCCCTCAGCTGCTCCTCATAAGACTTGTGCTCCAGACCCTTAGCCAGCTTCACTGCCCTTTTTAGACACACTTCAGCACCTCAATGTTTTCCTTGTAGTGAGGGGCCCGAAGCTGAACATAGTTCCTTACGTCCCCATAATTTGAAAACTATATTTTCATCATTTCTATGCCCAACATGGCCTTCAGCCATCACACCACCCATCAGTTCTTGTCTTTTCACAAACAGCAGGTCCAGTGGGGCACCTCCCCTGGTTGACTCATTCACTAGTTGTGTCTGCAAGTTATCTACTTTATGGAAGCAATTTTTATGTGGGTTTTAGGACAATTTAGCCTCAGCAACACCACCAACCTAGATGAATTTTTATGCTTGTTATTGTTCAGTTTCACTTGCAAAACCGTGTAGCTGTGGAGTCATGGACCATCTGCTGTGCTGGGCAGGAGTTTATCACTTTTGCCCCAATCACTTGAGTCAACACATTTGACCAGGTGGAGAAAAGATAGGGAATCCTCCATATCATGTGTCCTCTCTGCCCCTCTGGCCTGTCCCAGGCAAGGTAGAGTGTGATTCCAGTAGCCTACCTTTCAGACTCCCTGATGCTCCTCAACTTAGTCACCTCCTCCTTGACGTCTGTTGCTAAGCAGAGGATTTCCTCTGTACCAGGACTCGTCCCAGGTGTGCTCAGTGCTGCATAAAAGCAGGGCACCCCCTGCAGCTGAGGTGCAACCTGGTTGCGCGGCATGATCCCACTGGAGCTCTGCCTGGGCTGCTGCATCAGTCGTGGTGGGTGCAGAGCTTAGAGAGGCCATGGCTTTGTGATGGGCGGATGCCACTGCTCCCTGGTCAAGCTGGCAGGGCTGCAGCACCCTTGCTGTGTACCCCTCCATGTGAACTGCCACACAAATGGCTGTACCATGCCCTGGCTTACGCACCCTGCCCGGTTGCCCACCCTGTTCGTGGCACTCCTTGCTGCTAGTGCTCCCTCAGGGTTCTTTTATAACTGGGGAGGCCTGGCCACCATCGCTTCTGGCCCTGCTCAGGTCTGTCAGCTGCTGCTGCACAAGCTGGGGGCTCCCAGTGGCTTTCTCGGATGCCCCTGAGGTTGCTCCAGTTCAGGAACTCCCCTGTCCACTGTGCTGAAGTGCTCTTCTGGGGATCATGCTGGCACTGGACCTGCCTGTGTTGGCAGCTGAGTAACTAATGTTACAAAGAAAGATTTATATCGTGTTTTTGTACTTAACTAGCAGATGATAGTCACATGTAGTAAATGTTGTAGGTATGTGAAGAAATATTTAGACTTTGTTTTCATCAAACAGAAATCTGCTAATGTGGAAAAAGATCACACCTGGCAGAGAAATGCTACCTAAGAAAAAAAAAAAATCAGCAACTGGACAATGGTATATCTAGTAGGAGTAATATTTGCCTTTCTTTCACTAGATTTTTGTAACATTTTCCTTTCATGTGCTGTCATCCTTAAAAACCTACCTGGATGTATCATTAGCAAACACATTGAGATAAAGTGTCATTTGAAACAGAATATAATTGTATTTATGGAAAAGCTCGAAATCAAAAAAATTGATAATAAATCTGCCATTTTTCTTTCTTTGTCCTTCCTGGGTAAGGCTCTGCTTTTTGCTTAGTTCTGAGTTCAGAGACTTTCGGGGTCTTACTGTACTGCAACAAAGTCAACCCCCAGGAAGACTTCTTTTACCCCTTTTTTTTTAATTTGCTTTGTTTCCTGACTTTTTTCTGTCTGTCTTTGTGTGATTCCACATTGCCTTCATCTCATCTAACTTTCCAGATTTCTCCAAACTACTCACCATCATTTGGCTACAGAAAAAATAACAATCCCTTTTACCTTCTATGCAATTTCACTTAATTCAGAAAGTACTATCCAACCATAAGGTAAACAGGTGGTTACCTTTTTGGGTGTTCTGCCATATGCTTTGAACAGAACACAAATAACACAGCACATACATTAAACACCAAAGAAATTAAACAGTTACATCATACACCTCAGTTAGGAAAATCTTATCAGACTATGAGTAGGAATATGAATTAAATCTTTGATTAAAATAGCTGCAGTAACATCCTCCCCCCAAAGCCTCTAATAACCTTCCTAGTAAAATATATGGTAAAACTAAAAGTATTAAAAACCACAAAAAATCCAAAAACCAAACAACAAAAAAACCCCTCACCAAAACAAAAAGCAATAGAAGTAAGAGAAGTGTGGCTGATGATCCAAATATTTAAAGTCCTTAAATATTTGAACTTTCTTTTGAAGATTTTAATTTATGTGAAACCTAATTATACCATTAGTTTACTATGGTGTAATATCCTCCATCATTACCACAAAAATAAAACATTTAAGCCTGAAAAATATGTAGATGGTAAGGTGAATTCTATCTGTCTGTAGACAAAACATTAAGCAATCTAGTGCTATTTTTCCTGTTATATTTAAGAGGTTTGATACACTTGTTGGAATTAGACTTAAGATCCAGTGGATTGTAGTCTCTTGTATTAGAGTATTTTATCCTTTGTAACAGCCACAGAAGTGTCTGAAATGTTTCCTGCCATTCAATTTGTGCAGCTGCAAAGACAGATGTTCCATGAGAACTTTGGCTAGATCTCCAAGACGATGCAGTTGTGAATCAATTCAGTAGTGAAACAACTTATAAAAAAGAAGTAGGAAGAGGAATGATTTTTTGTCTGTTTAGATTGAAGCCTGAGCATGTGTATGAATTTAGGCATCTTGATAAAATAATAATGTAGTGATGAACTTTTCAAAAACTTGCTCAGCTCTTTCTAAACCTGAAAGTCTCCTATGTAGAAATAGGTTTCTATATGTTTTCCAGAAATTCATGACAACTGGTGACCCAAGCTGAACCCAAGTTTATTCTCAGACCAGCAATCTCTACAGATAAATTACGTAATGGACAGAACTGGAAATGATATACACTTTCAGAGTCTATACAGGAAATAATCTTCAGGTTGCCTCTCTGGACTTCAGGGAGACAGATGAAAAATCCATGTTTCTTCATGTAAGGAATTAATCAAGTAGCTTGATATGTATTACAGGTGAGGATGAAACTTTGGTCAAATTCCCTAATCCCTCTGTTTTAGCTGGAACTTGTATCTAGAGCTAGCAGACTTTGCAAAGCCAGAAAACAAAGTGATCAAGGGATCAACTGGATATTGAGTGGATCACCATTTCACATTTCAAAAGTAAATGGAAAGGATTTCTCCCTTCTGTCCAGAAGTCTATATATTAAGAGGTAAGCTGCTTATTGGGGAAAGACCCTTTCCGATGTGCTGTATGTGGGGGGAAAAAAAAAAAAGAAGCAAAAAAAAGAAAAAAGAAAAAAGAAAAAAGAAAAAAGAAAAAAGAAAAAAGAAAAAAGAAAAAAGAAAAAAGAAAAATAAAAGAAAGGGAGAAAAGTCTTTCATTTTCAATGTAAACCCATGGAATCTAACTGGATGTCTGTGTGTTTGTGAGTAAATCTGCAAGACTGAATTCTTGAACTTTCAAGGGGATGCCTGATACTTGCTAGCTGTCCCTGGTATGAACTTGATGCAAATTTTGTAAATACTTGGATTAAACAGAAGTGAATCCTCCTTTTAATAGACAGGAGTCAAAAACCCCAGAAATTACAAAACTGAGAACATTTGTTTATGCACACTGTCCATTTTCATTGTGAAAACCAGGAACTTGATGTTCCAGAAAGAAAGTGCTACAAAAATTAAGAAATTCTGAAACAAAGAGGAGGCTGAGGAAAGAAGAAAGAAATCCAGAAAGAATAAGGGGAAGATCCTAGCTGTAGGAAAGCTCTCAAAACTGGGGGAAGGTCCTGGAGATGGGAGGAAAGCACAGAGGCAAATGCCTGACCTTAGGCAGTGATGCCCAAGACTGGTAACTACCAGCAGCCGCGTAGCAGGAAGCAGCACAACTTTATGCCTGACCTTCCCACAGTAGCAAAGATGTTTCTGCAGGGAAGAGAAGCCAACATCTAGTGAACTACTTTGTGATTTATAATCTAAATTATTCTATGAGTCTAAAAACTTAATATTGTGGGAAAGTGAGGGACATAACCAAGCAGAATAAAAGTTTTAACTTCTTTTGTTTATTTTCTATAAAAAATCAGCTTGACTAAATAAAGATTTGTTAGCTCACGGACTCATCCCATACCTTCTGCCATCCATATTAGCCTCCAAATCACAATCTTTTTATTTTAGATTCTCTCTCTTCTCATGAGTATCTTGGCGAACACACACCAGTATACAAATATTAAACTGGAAAGGTGTAAGACCTCTATTAGTGTATCCAAAGTCTTCATAACTAAGGTTTTCTCTGAATGCTTTAGATTAATTTTGTCTATACCTTTCAAATCGGACTGGAAACAGTTGTTGTTTTTGGGAAGGATTGGTAAAGGATGAGATATTTGTTATCTTTCTGTCCCACTCCAAACAAAGTAGCTGAGAAATTATTCACTTCTAATTGGTACTTAAGAATAAGATTTTTGTGAAATTCTTGAATAGGAACAGGTCACCACTCCTGACCTATTCCCATCTGTTCCCCAGAATGCAACAACAGGAATGACAATAACTCACATGGACTCAATGCACAAATAATCCCATAATGGACCAGTCTACTGTGATTTTTTGCAGACAATTGAAATGCCTTGTGGCTGACTTGCTACTTACAATTCAGGGACTAGAAATTATTTTTATTCCTTTCTGGCTGATATAGGAAAATTACTTGCCTAAAAAGAAGTTATTATCCAAATTGTAGCAATTGAGTTAAATAAATACTCTCAGGAACTTTCTCCCTCATCCACATCACTCCTCTTCATAGAAAAATCTGTGAAGCGTAATTCTGAGCATAATATCTCTAGAGAATTCCTTTTTATTATTTCTTTGTTGTTGCTGATGTCTTGCAATCAAATAGTCAAATGTTTATTTGAGAATAGAACAAGTAATACACACACCAAACACAGAACTTCACCTCTCCTCTGACATAATTGCAAGGTAGAAAAAGATTTAATCTCCTCAACTTTTATGGTCACTGAATTGACACAAAATATTTTTAATATTCCTCTCCTTCCCTGTCCCCCCCTCCAGTATTTTCTAGGGTTAAAACAGGTGTCTGCTGTCACTGTTGTTGTTATTATTATTAAGGGTTTTTTTCTGACCAATAGAGAAAAGGCAGCAGTGGTAGTAATACAGCTATCTCACAACTCCAGCAATGTAATTTAAGAATTTTTTGAAAGTACTGTCTTTTCTTGACACTTCTCAAAAGACTGCTGAGGAGAAATGCTCATTTACTAAAGTGACTGAAAAACACTGTCACTCCAAATCAACACAGCCATTTAATGAAAATGGGCTTTTCAGTAATATAATAGATGCTGCCAAAGCAGTGATCAAAGAGAGAAGAAAGGGAGTGAACTAAGGAACACAAGCTGTTAGAAACTTCAGCTGTGTTTTGCTAAACTGTCTGCCACATGATGATATCTGCCCTGTTGAATAATTTCCTTCACCAGCTCCAGCTACTTGAAAATGTCTTCACTTTTTTCATGGACCACATACTGGCTAATAAGGTGAAAGTTTTAATTCCTGTCATGTTAAAATGAGTCATTGATACAGAAGCATTTTTAAAGGTGCTTTCACTGCAGCTGTTCAGATGACGTCCAAGGAACATCTTTTGGTTTTTGTCTCTTAATTTTTTCCTTCTGAAACTAGTGCTCCATCTTCCAAGTTCATTAATTACTATGATGTGGGAGCTAGTGAATATCCCAATCAGGGAATGAGAGAGTCCCCTAAAGGGACAAACCCAGAGAGAGAACTCCCCAGGTTAAGGTGACTAAGAAGGCCTTCCCCAGAATGCCCTCTTCTGTTATGGAAATGTAAACCAGTTCTGCATCCCCAGTTGGCCTCCTCACCCTCTTATACCTTACCTGCTCCTCCATTAGAAAATTCTCCCTTCCCCACTCTCTCATTGGACCTTATTCCTTGCCACTCCCTCAGATTTTCCCATTGGCCCCCGTACCCTAATCCTGCCCATGTACCGCCCCTGCCCCTGATGCTTTCCCCATCCCTGTATATAACCTGTGACTCTCCATCCCCCGAGGTCTTTGGTGTCTGGTGCCCGTCCTGCGTGGGGCTCAAATAAACCTGTGCCGTGGAATTCCACACACAGACCCTTCCTGCCTTTTTGCCATCGGCTTGTTGAAGAAGCTATCCGGAGCATGTGTGTGCGTGTCTGTGGGAATGCAGTGGCTGCTGAGCGACTCTCTGTTGGAGTCGGTTCGGGAGGCCATAGCAGCCCACCAGAACACCCCCTGGATCCGACACGATGAGATTTACTTTTAGGTCTATATAATAAATAGCTGGTTATATGTGGATCTCTAGAAGAAGCAGGTTCTGCTTTCCTTCTACAGTCTTCTATGATAAGGTCCAGTATTTCAAAATTTTTTAAAAATCTGATTGAGAATGAAAATCCGAAATATGCACTTATTTGATGAAGTAACTTTACGTGATGGAACTCCATACCTTAGACTACTACTGAAACTAGCTCATGGGGGAACATTTAAAGCCATAACAAAACTATCCAGACTTAGAAAAACTGTAACAATAGGAATCTGGTGATTCAACTAAAAAACTCCCTATTTTGGGGTTAATCCAAGTGTTTTTCTCACTGTGAAAAAAAAAAATATTAACTTACCCAATTCTCTAATGAAAATTGTTTTACACTAAAATTAAAATGCTACTTTCTTTTTTCTTTTAATCCATCATTTCTGCCAGTTACTGCTTTCTTGCCTCTCACTTTAGTACAATCCAAATTCAGGAACACTTCTGGCTGACAAACACTACAGGTTTCAAAGAATAGTTCACTCTCTAAATCTTCATTGGTCTTAAATATGTAATGCTAGTATAATTCTAAAGGAAGTCTTATATTCTAGGGCTGATGAAATTTCTTTTAAAAACAGTGAGGGGGGCCTAACATAGAAACAGAGTACTCCAATCTGTTAATTAAAATATTATTTCTTCTTGCTTTTGAAAATTATAGTTCAGACTGCTTAGTATTTAAATACTCTCTGCAAACTGTTTTCACTCAAATTTTTGACTTAAATTTTATCACATTAATAGAGTGTGTTGATTTTCCTTTTGATAAATAACAATTTTCTGATGGGGAAAAGGCTTTACAAAAGGGCCTTCTTTTCTCTGTACTTTTCTCCTGTTATGCACAAGTAATTCCATTAAGTCTGTTACACTATTGTGAAACCTAAGTAAAATAGTAACATTGATTCATTTTGTTTAGAATTTAAGAAATATGTTCAGAAGCCTAAAATAATTTTTTTTCCAAAACACATACCTGCCATTTATTTTTACCAGTGTCACAGCTAAGTCAGTGATCAAAACCAATGATCAATTTATATTTCTTAGAAAACTTTCACAGGAGACAGGATGAGAAAATATTCAAACACAGTATTTTCCATCACATTCTGTCATGCTAACTTCCTAGAAAATCTGGCTCATGCATACATAATTGATGCCCATCTTTGCAGGTGATAAAATCTCTTCTAACATCTTCAAGGTTGTATGCATAATTGAAACTGAAGACTCTGCTTTAGCCAACTTCATGGCAATCTTATCAGGAACAAGAGGCATCTATGAAGTGTAAGGAGAGGGAAAAAAAAGGGTTCTCAAGTTCTTAAAATAAGTTTTTCCCTCACTGTGTCAAAAAATTTAAATGCTTCAGGCAGTATTATTATTCCTACTCAGAATTTTTCTAGGTTTCCTTGATGGAATTATTGCCCCTGTCACAAACACATTTGCAATCATGTTAACATCTTAAAAAATGTCAGTAGTAAGTTATGAAGAAAACAATGTCTCTTTTATAAACGCAGTTCATTCTAAAGATGCTGGATCACAAATATCTTCTTCCCTCCATTTGTATTCCTGCCCATTTTTCATTATTATCTGATCATGATTTGCAAAGATATTATTGCTTCTTCATTTAAATCCCTACTTCCTCATCTAACTCACTTGTTACAACATCTACAAGTTTTGAATCTTTAAAAAATGTTAAAAGTAATAAAATTTAAATGACTTCTCCTCAATATATATTAGCTTTTTATCTGTTTTATGGCTTGTAATTTTCAGGGGGTTTGGATGAAACTCATCCTCTTTCATTATTATCACAGCAGGATGCTGTGAATATGTAGTTTTGATTTTTGTCTGATTCTCTTTAATCTGTCTCCAGTTGCCCCTCATATCTTCCACCCTGTGATACAGTGTATATTGATAATCCTCAACAGTCAACACATCCCTTTTGCTCTCCATAATACCCTTAGATAGAACACTGAGAAGTAACTTAGTTTCTGCCAGAAAAGTGTCATTGTTTTAAACCTGATAATGTAGAAAAAACAGATGTTAACAAAATCCTTTAAATAAGTAGCTTGCAACTTAGTAGCTGATGATTTACATCAGAAGATTCCACTTTCAAGTGGTTAAAAATTAGGTCTATTGGAAACAGGAAATAAGTCAGGAAATATCCTTTTTTTTCTAAACTTCCCCAAATCACTAATGGAAAAAGACTATCAGTTTTGAAAAAGTAATTTCGAAAGGAATGGTGCTGGCAAAGTCTTATATGACTGGTGTAGCCAAGGGTGTATCATTGAACGGCCCCATATTTGCAAGGCAACAGCTGGTAAAAAGCCTTTAATTCAGACTGCAAGTGTAAGGGCTTAGGATCCACCGAATTTCCTGTTCCCTTTGCTCCCCCTGAGCTGCCCCTGATGTCAGTTTTATTTTCGAATAATCTTGTGATATCTTGCTGGATAAAATTTTTCAGTCTCCAAACTGAAAAAAAAAAATGAAAAATATGATCAAACCATTTGTTATCCATTTGTTTCTACATTACTAATGACCCAGGACATTAGTCAAATACACACAGTCCAACTGCTCATTTTACTGCTTGGAATGGTAGTTACAGTCCAATGCCATATCTGGTACGTTGGCTTCTCACTCCTAGACTGCAATCCATTTTTTCTTTGAGTTACAGATTAGCTGATTAAAGCTGATGCAGCATGAAGACAAAAGTTAATCCTTTAATAAATAAATGAACTTAAAAAAACCCAAAACTTGTGAATCTTCTGATTCATTCTTTCTGCTTGCCTCCTCCCTGGGGGCTTTATATTTTATTCTTCACCTTTTGGTAAATATTTCTTGCTCTGAAGTTTATGTCTACTCTCTGTGGATTCCCAATTTGTAATAAACTGCAGTGGACTTCATCATTAGTTGTCTCTCACTTGCTGCAACAGGGCTTTTTCCTCATGACAAGTTTTCTGTGTTTCTGTGTTTCTATATTACAGTTAGGGTATGAAGGCAAGGCTAGGGTGCACTACTGCAAAAGCAGGAGTGAAGTATCTGTGCTCTGGGTATGTGCATCTTTTAGAAATCAGTGCATGTGAATAAAATGAAAGGGAATTAAAATCCCCAGGGAATTAGAATAGCCAGAATGATAAGCACTAGGATACCCAAACCCAGGAAACAACAAAATACCAGAGGCTAATAATACTCCTCAAATGAACAAAGATATCCAAGTGAAAATTATAAAGAGAGAGTGCCACAAGGATAGATTTTGAATTACACTACCATAAACAGGAAAGGGTCAAAATTAGCCATATCTAGTAGCAGGATTAACGTTCCTCTTAAATAGTTTCACCCAGATTTTTAGTGGATTCTAATTAAGATCAAATGTTCAGATTGATATTTTTGTAAGTTTACAAACTACAGGTTTTTACATTGAAATTTGTATATAACATTTCAAATTTAAAATTTTTTCTTTAGAGAACTCTTGTAAAATTCAATCTTAATAAAATAAAAACCTTCATTTAAAAAGTCTAGGATGAAAATAAACATCCAGATTTAAATTTTCCAGGTTTACTATTCTGTAAGAGGATTGGTATTTATTTCTTCCCTTTTTATTTTTTAAATTTTTTCTAACAGCATCCTTGCTAATTTAAGGCTTTCTTGAGCAGTGAACAGTAATTACAAAAAGTACTACTAATTTAGTAGGTTAAAAAGACCAGTGCAGAAATGAGTTCATTTAAACATTCGGTAGGATTTCTTGAGAATTTTCAATCAAAATTATTATGCAAATTGGCATTCATTATTTGCTTGGTTTTTGCTTACTTTTCCATTTTGTAATAATTAAGTCTTCTGCCAAATATGTCAACACTGAAATCTGGAGATTGCTTTTTAAGCTCTCCACACACAAAAGCAGAAGGAAGGTAACAGTTTCCTAACATTCCCAGGTGCTACGAGGGAGTATTCAATGGGAAGAGTTGTTTGTTCATTTATGTGGGTGGATCAAGGGAGAATGAAAACTAGGGATTCTCTGTGTGTTCCTTCTATACTGCATTTTAAAATTAATAGCACCTACAAATACTAAGGAGGAGATTTAGTGAAATTCATCAAGGCAGAACAATAAATACGTATGTATGTACAAATATATATAAAAATTCATATACGTAACCAGACTTGTGATCATACACAGACACATTCACAGATTAAGTAAACCTGCCCTGCTGCTTCCTGAGCTTGCTTGACAGGCATCTATCAGTTTTAAAGTATGGAGTTTAGTTAAAAGAAGGAGTGCCACTGATCTTGTGCATGTCTCATAACTGGGTAACTCAGGAAGGGCTGAGAACTTTATGTGACCTGTAATGAAGTCTGTATCAGGACAAGATATAGGTTTACTCTATAAACCTCATTTCTGTATGTATTCTGCACCTGTTTCTGAAATAGTATGTTCTTCTTGGAAGAAAATTCATGGTGTGAGCATAGGGATCGTGAAGTTTCAAAGAAACGCTGACAAGAGTATTACAGTGGCAGAAGGCATAAATGTCACAAGCAATATAGAATAAATATTTTCAAAATTTTTAAATCATTACTCCACTTATTACTAATTCTTATTTCATTTTTATAATTTTAAGAGAGAAAAAGAATATATTCTAAACAAATAATATGCTCAGGACTGCTCATCAATCTTGTATCTTTCAAATTCTGGAAATTTATCTTCTGGCATTTTTTTGCTTTTAAGAACAAGAAAAATCTTTTTGAAGTCAGGTTTAATTACTGAATTTTAAGTATTATTTTTTTTTTCTCTTCTGATCAGCAAACTTCATTTCATTCAAATTTTGAGCTTCAGTCTAAAAGCACTAACTTCCCTCATATCACTGTCTATAATAGGGAAGTCCACTAGGTAATTCAGAAGAAGAGAAAAATTTTAGATTTTTTTTTTTTTATATTACATCTGAATCTTTGTAAGTACTATGGAGACAGCTCTATGAAGTCATCTTGTACAGGATAAAATTAGCTTTTGTGAATCCATCTTTTATCTCTGCTCCTTTGGCTTCACCTGTGGTTTTTGTCTTCTCTCAGTTCCTTTTTCCTGGGAGTTCTCTTCTACAGTAGGTCAGGTTAAATTCCACCTGTTCTTTAAAAGCCATCAGAAACTTTCAGTATCCTCCTCTACTACTCACAAAACTTTAAATCAAGGAAAGCCAAAAAAAGTACTTCAAACAACTCTCCTCTTTCTGTCTCTACTTGCAGAGATGTAAGAGAACTGAAGTTGCTTTCTGCTCCTCTGATATCTGATAACCAGAAGGAAAATAAGGAACGTCTTCTTTTTTTTTTTCCCCTTAAAAATAATCAATCTTTCTTTGAGAACATAGAAGGTCAGTGTCTGTCAGCCGTATTTTTACTGATGTGGTGAGAAATATTGGATTTCTAGCTTAGACATAATTATATTCTTAGCAGGTAACTTGGTTTGAACCTCTCTCCTTTGATTCTGGGTCTCCTAAATCATTAACCTTTACTAATTGTCCTCTGGAGTTATGTACAGAGTCCTTGACATTGCTCATTGTTTCCCATATATTTTCACTTGTGTCACAAATGAATGATTTGGTTGGCTAAAAGAATCACTATCAGGGGTATTAGCAAAAGTGGTTTTAATATGAGGTTGAATGCATCCATCACAACTTGCCTAATTTCAAAAAGTGTCATAGAAAAATACTCTACCTTTGTGTAGGGGGAGAAAAGGGGAATTAAAAACACCAGGGTGTTTCTGAATATTTTGCTACGTTTATATTCTGCTTGAACCTGATCATTGACCTGGAGGCCAGGCTGTGCAGACTGACTGGGCTTGTGGTCAGACTGCTTGTGCTTAACCCCTCTTGAGCAGCCAGGCTACAACCACAGCACTTGGCCTTGAGTCTCCTTGAGTCCTCCATGTCTCCAAAAACATGTTTCCCTTTTTATTTCACAGCATCTAAAATAAAATGATTGTGTCACCATAGTGGTGACTGTAAGAGCAGTGTTTTTCTAACTTCAAAAGAGCAGTGTGACAACGCGTGAGGGAGTTTTGGGGTTCAAAGTCTGCTGTAGCTGTGCACGACAGCTCAGAAAATTGGATGGGGCCAAGTCTCAGCTAAGATTCATCTACATTTCACAACGGGAGTTGCCCTCAGAGTAGGCCATTTGCAGAGCCAAGAACATATTTCAGAGGGAAAAGGCTGACTGACTTCAAAGCAGTGAACTTGCATTTATACAGCGTAAATGGTGAGGCTACCAAGACCCAGGGATGAACTAACCAGGGAGCTATTAATTAGCAGTGTGAAATACCTACTGAGAAAGAGGAAAAACACTTGTAGTATACAGCAAGAAAGATAAAAGATACAAAGAGAGCAAGAGATCTTTACTTCTGATGGACTTGTACAACAAAGGAAAATTTTAAAGAAATTACACAATACTAAATGTTAGTGCTCCTTCAAATTCTTAATTTAATTTCATGTAACTTATCTCACATTGGACTGAAAAACTTTAAGAACTATTATTTATTTTTTTAAGAGACATTTGTGGAAGAGAAACATGTTTAGGTCCAATCCCAGAGGTATGTCATGTAAATTTTATTCTGGATTATCAGGAAGCCTTGCTGTTCAGCCTGTCCATTTTTAGTGATTGTTAATCTTTATCATTTTAAATTCATATCTTACAAATTATGTTGATACTTCTATTTCTTGAAATTAGAAGTTTTAAATAAATAGTTTGTTTCTGTATAATAAAAGGCAATGTAATACAAATCTCTTATTTTGATCCAGAATAGTTATATGCATTAACTGTAGGTATTTTTATCAATTTATTTTAGGTCAACAGTCTTGCCAAAAACTAATATTTTCTTTTTATTGAAAAAGAACAAATGTGTGTTCTGTAAATTCTGAAAAAGAACATGGAGTGGCTATTCCAAGTCTAAATAATTTTCTTAAGACAATGTTTCCCATTCAAAATTAATAAATCTTCTGAGATACAGAGCATTTCAGCCACTCACTTTCACTATATTTTTCTGAAGAATTTTTTTTTTAACTTTTACCCACTTTTTCCACTTTCTCATATTATATATATCCTCTTTTTGCCTTTGGCCTGTAACTTTAAAAGATTTAATGAAAGTAGAAAGTCTTTTAAGTAACATGAAAAAATAGAATTTCTGCTTCTTGTTCTTCATTCATAACCACAAAAAACCAGTGAGACAGTATAAACACACAAAAAAATATTTAAATCACAGTACATGTAGAAATGTGTATATAAGACTCCTAGCAGCAGTATTTGGATTTTGGCAAAGCATTTGTTGCTCTCTCACAGGATCCTTCTGGACAAAGTGCCCAGCATTCAGCTGGATAAACACATCATGTGATGGGTGAGAAGCTGGCTCACAGGTTGGGCACAAAGGGTTACAGTGAATGGGGTGACATCACACTGGAGGCCTGTCACTAGTGGTGTTCTGCAGAGCTCCAATCCTCAGCCCTGTGCTCTTCAACATCTTCATAAATTACTTGCACACAGGACAGGAAGGGGGTACTAAGCAAGTTTGCAGATGATAGAAAACTGGGAAGAGCTGCTGACTCCCTGAAAGGCAGGGAGGCCCTGCAGAGAGACCTTGACAAATTAGAGAACTTGGAAACACCAACCATATGAAGCTCAACAAGGGCAAGCGCTGGATTCTGCACCTGGGATGGAGCAACCCTGGCTGTGTGTACAGACCAGGGAATGAGAGGCTGGACAGAATTGCTGCAACAAGGGACCTCAGAGTCCTGGTTGATGGCAAGTTGAATATGAGTCAGCAGTGCCCTGACAGCCAGGAGGGCCAACCCTGTCCTGGGGTGCATCAGGCACAGCATTGCCAACTGGGCAAGGGAGGGGATTGTCCCTCTCTACTTTGCACAGGGGCGGCCTCACTTCTAGTCCTGTGTGCAGGTTTGGGCACCACAACATAAGAAAGATATCAAGTGATTAGAGAGTGTCCTAAGTAGGGCAAAAAAGATGGGGAAGAGTCTGGGGGAGAAGCCTTATGAAGAGCAGCCAAGGTCATGACTTCTTCAGCCTGGAAGAGAGGAGACTTGAGAGGAGACCTCATTGCAGCTACAACTTCCTCGTGAGGGGAAGAGCAGGGACAGACACTTCTCTGTGGTGACCAGTGACAGGACCCAAGGGAATGGCCTGAAATTGTGTCAGAGGAGGTTTAGGTTCAATATTAGAAAAATGTTCTTCATCCAGAGGGTGGTTGAGCACTGGAAAGGCTCCCCAGGGAGGTGGTCACAACACCAAGCTGACAGAGGTCAAGAAGCATTTGGACATTGCCCTCGGGTACACGGTGTGACCCTTGGGGATGGTTCTGTGCAGGGCCAGGAGTTACACGTGATGATCCTCATGGTTCCGTTCCAACTCAGCATCATTCCGTGCTTCTGTGATTCTGTGATAATCTTAAAGACCCAATGTTTAGTGCATACAGTACTGCCACCTTTTGGTTGTAATTCTCACTGCTACATATAGGTAGTCGCATTACAAACATTTTGCATTAAAACCGTTATCTTTGTCAAAACTTAAACATGCTAGATAAAATAGAGACTTCTAGGAATTTTTGTTAAGTTCCATGACAGTCTTTCAGGATTTTTAGAGTAAGATGTTCCAGTTTATCTAAGTGTACTTGTGCTATTTACCATTAAATTTCTAAGTTAGCCAAAGCTTATATGTGAGGGATTGGTCTACAAATTTGATGATTTGACTTCCCATAAAGCTGACTTACTCAATATATGTTTTAAAACTGGTGACATCAGCTGATGCATTTTCTTTCAGTCTGAAAAACTATACCTTGGGGGACAGTGGATCTTGTAAACTACGTACATTGTACCTGCTTCTTCTAGAGATCCATCAGAACCCTAGAGCAATCACACATATTTCAGACTCCTGCTTTCTGGCAAGGTTTAGAGCTAATCATAAACTTTCACATTTAAATACCTATCGGGTAACTTGGGACCCATTAGCTTCAAAGATGTGTTCGGTTAAAAATATTCACCCAAAATAAAACTGGCTGCAGGAATTAAAAGAGTAAGTGAAAACTATGAGGTTTAATGTGGGAATTTGTGTCATTCACAGCTGATGCAATTCTAAATTAAGGCTAAGGTTCCTGTCATGTAAAGTCTTAAAAGTAACTGAAATTATGTTTTCCATGCACACCTACATGTAGAAGTCTACATGTAAACTGCATATCTAAGCTCCTTTTACAGCCAATGCAAACCTTGAATTTGGTTCAGTTGCCCGAACAGTGATATCTAGTGCATGATCACTGACAAGGAAATGCATATATATATGTATATACACACACACACACACACACACACAAATATATATATATATATGAAACTGGAATATATGACACAAGATGTTGGAAACAGTCATGCTTTCTGTAAGGTCAGATGAAGTTCAAATGATATATGTAAGTTAAGGCATCTCAAATGCCACTGAGCATTTACGTTCAATCTTGTCCTTAGGTACTAATATATGTTTAAGTGCCCAAGTGCAGTGTCTACGTCTGTACTTGGCCTCACTCCATACTGTTGAATTTAAAGTCTGTTCTTTCCATTGATTTCAATACATATATGTAGATCCAAATGTTAGTCAAAAGGGGCTTTTGGGGAAAAAAAGCACACACTTCGACTTCTTAGAATCTCAGCAGTGTAATCAAGATACAACAAGTAGTTGTTGCTAGCTCAATTACAACAATGCAAGAGTATATGGAAGGAGGTCTCACTCTTAAAAGATTACAACAGACAATCAGAACACAAACTCTCCTGAGTAACAGAAGGAAGACTCACTAATCCATTTACAACTGTCATTGACAAAATCCTTCCAACTCCTAACCCTTTTCTTTGGCATTACACTCATCCAATGTTCCTCTGGGTCCAAAGGGAAAAAGCTCCTGAGGTCAAGCAAAATAATGTTGTGTGGACTTATGGTGGAGTCACACCAGTACCCCACAGTCACAGCCAGAATTGTGGTGCCCGTGGCCCCCTCAGGCCAGAAGGTGACTTTGGGCTCCCTGTGTGGGTTCAAAGAAAAAGAAAAATTCTGTATAGCCATAGGTAACAGGAAAAAGGTACCAAAATGGGAAAAGCAATGTGTTAAGTAACACTCAAAACTACTGTTTCTTAGACTGCAAGTTCATTAAAATCATCATGAGATGTAGCATATAAAAGAACAATAAATAAAAAAAGCAGCAGAGGAAAATAATGATTCTGGATAATTGTCTCTCCAGAGTAATCTGCAATAAAAGTGCTATAAATTAATAACCAGTTCATCAGAAAAGATAACATGTTATTTAAATTTAAGGACCTATTTCAGGTGAGAATCTTGCAACACCACAGACAGACTATGTATTTCAACTAAACACACTAATTCATTCGGGCACTTCATCCAAATACAGAGTGTTTTTAATACATGATTCTTTTAGTACTGTATTTTAATATAACTTCTTCAGTATTGTTATACTTCAGACTAATTTTTCCCTTCTATTCAATTTACTCTGTGTATCTGTGTCTTGAAATCCTTGAGGATCTTACAGAAAAGATAGATCAGCAGTTTTAATAGTTTTTCTCCACAAGACATTTTGCTGGTTTCAAAAACCTGTAGAGAATACTACTTACAACATGACCTTTATCACCCGAAGAAGTTGAAGTTATAAAGAGGTTTCCCAAGCTATTTGCCGGAAGTGTTATGAACTTCATGAGATATATACACCTGAATTTTACTGACATCATGCTTTTTGGGATGATATTTTAAGACAAATCTTTCCTCATGACCCTCTTAGTTAGTAAAAGTTTAAATCCATTTTTATTTCTATAAAGAATTTAAAGTGCAGCAAGTGATACTTGGTAATTAAAAAGCCATTTGACTCCAACTTTCCTCAGCACTGGGTGCCACAACCCAAAACATCTTTTGAATTTCTTCCTTTGCTTGAAGTAGCCTTTTCAACAAATTGAATTGGACTGCTCCACTCAAGAATTCTGGTTGAGGCAGGGAAAATTCAGTCTTGTGTCAGAGTTATGGCCTTAATAGCATTTAAAACAGCCTGTTTTGCTATCCTAGGGAGTGAAATCCCTTGCCACATATTGGCCCTCCCAAGGGGACTGTCACATTATGATGTGTTGTGCTGTCTCCCTGCCAACTGAAGAAACAGATCTTGAACTCATGACAGGTTCTTCTGACTGGCACTTGCAGAAAGCGTCCTTTGACATGGGGAAGATATTTTGGTATTTTTTATGACTGTATAATCATTCCCGCTGTGTTGCCTGTGTAATAAAAGTGCCTTCAAAAGATCTGCCCCATTATATTTTTCTCACAGAAACATCAATCAGCTACAAACAAATAAGCACAGAAAAATAATAAAGCACAGAGAAATGAATCCCCAAGAAAAGCTTCCTGTTTTAATTGGTCAACTTGCTATAAAATTCTCTGTGATCTATTTCAGGTCTGTGAACTCCCGCTAACAAATATGCAACCCTTGCAGAGATTCATTTGTGGATTATTCTAAAAATAAATAAATAAGATGAAAAGTGTGTACATCTTTTAATTTTCACATTTCATTTGAATGCGCATTTTAAAAAATATCTGAGCAAGAGGCCAATGGAAAGAGAAACTAATATCTGTATTGTTTAGACATTATAATAGTGAATATGTTTAATATGATATTGATGGTTTTATTTGTTGATTCAATCAGCAAATCCTGGTGAAATTCTTGAGAGAAAACCAATCACAACAGAAACAAGAATCAGTTTTGCAGAAAAGCTAAGAATCTACTTCAGGAAGACTGTCAATTTCATTTAGAAACTTCTGCTTTGGATAGATAAAGAGGGAGGCTAGATTAGTAAGAAAATAAACCTCTCACAAACTGAGGACTGCATAACTGGGCTGATTTTATGCGTGACCCACTGATGGTTACCTATGCAAAGGTTGCACAATTCAGAAAAGAACATGTCCTTCCATCACAAGTAAGCATGGAAAAATCTGATATTTTAATAAGAAAAAAGGGAGAGTAAGATTTAAGAATTCTTTTTCCAAATGATGGAAATTTGATTAGCTACCATAAATTTCTGTTGAAGATTCAATATTTTGATCAATAGAAAGAGATGCAATCTTTGAAACAATTAATATACAATATTGTCTACTGAAAATATTATTGAGTGGTAAACTAACATCACTAGTAGATGTGTTGATCAAACATTAATGTTTTTACTAGGCAGTGATATTCATCATCCTTAAATACTGTGGGGATTTTAATTTTTTCATACAAAATTCATATCAGTAAGTCTGACTATTTCTAATTTTATAGAAAATATGGTTTTGGAGATATTTGTATTTGTATTCCAACTTTCCAATTTATAAAGAAGGTACAGTTATTTTATCTATATCTATCTACATCTATGTACATACATATATATATATGTACATAGTTAATTTAATGTGGAAATATAGTTATTAGTCTTTTATTTTGTGAGTTTTGGAACCAAATCAGTTTGAAAATATTCAAATGACCCTAGATTTTTTGATTGACTCTAATTTTTTTCCAAATACAGTCTTCCACTAAAAACCACTGTACAACTCAGCAGAACTGTCATGTTTCATTTGTATAAGACCTGGAATACATAAGTAAGATTTTTGCAGTGAAGAACAAGGTAATTTGACAGAACATGATAAAAAATTATCACAACAGCTTCCTGAACAATTGTTTTTTGGCCTGCTAACGTACCTGATGGCTTGTGGGAAGATACAGAAATTAACAACATTGCATGATGTTATTTATGCACAAATTATTTTAGGATTAAATCCTTTGTTATGAAAATCTGCTATCTTTTCTTGTAGGTGTATGTAAGAAAGCATTCATAAATAATTTTATAAAGAGCAGGGATACGGTACTGAAAGACTTGATGGACAGTGCTCTAAAAAAGTCTTATTGCTATGAGTTGCTCTGTCTCACAGCAGGCTCTTCCACTCCTAATTACTACCTTAAGGAAAAATCATCTTATCTACCTGCTATTCTTGTAGGCTGCTGGCTCTTATACTCTTGCTCAGTGTCCCACTTTCTATTTATAGGCCTGGATATTTTTCTTTCTCGTTCATGCTCTCCCAGTTTATTGCACCTGTCCTCTCACACAGGAGTAGACTCCCATGTGTGTGCTCAGTAGGGATATGTACCTCACTCTACGGGTTGGAGCTTAGGTCTGTACAAATCTGAGGATCAGAGAAGTGAACCTGAACTGCAAGTATTTTCAGGTGAATAACAAAATGACTGACTTTTCTGCAGAAAGAAGGATTTTTCTCCTTGTGAATGTTTGGATTCATTGTCTTTACTGTGTATTAGGTGCTTCCATAGGAAATAATAATAGAAAAAAACAAAACCACACCCAGGTCTAATCTTTATGACTTTTATCAAGTGTGGGAGAATGTAAATTTCATTTTCTCCTTCAGATCTGCATAAAAGCCTAGCTGTGTGATTAGAAGATCTGCTGCAAGCTGTGGCCCTGCTCCTCTTCCCCTCACATCCAGTCGTGAATTCCTGTTCCCTCAGTGATTTTACCCCATGAACTGGCTAAATGTGTGAGCAGATGTGCTACTGCAATTCATGGGGAAAGGGAGACCAGGATAATCCCTGTGAATTGAAACTACCCATAAGAGTCCTTTTCTTGTACTGTCAATCCTGAGTTATATTTTAGGAACAGGTAACATTGTGATCTCAGTTTCAGATGTCTCACCTTATAGAAGTTAATGAAAGTAATTGTCCCTACAGTTACTGTGATTCCTTAGCCTTAAATGAGGATGAGTATTCCACATGGTTCTGGCTTCCAGGACTATTTAAACTTTTGCTATTTAGATTTCTGTGGACAGCTGATCCAATACTGAAAGGATGATTTGCTTTTGTTTTTCCTCCACAGATTTTGCACTGATGTTCTTGTTCCACTGAGTATATTGGAGTTTTATACCATATTTAAGATATATTTTGGCCCAGTATATGCATCAATAATTTATCTCTGTTTCTTCATATTTTAAAGCTCTACTTTTATCTGTTAGCTTTGAAGAAGTTGGAGATAATTATAAGGAAAGCAGAGAAACTTTAGTTTTTCAGAATATGTTAATTAGTTTAAGACACAAAGCTCTACAATTAAAGGAAATCTACAGTGCTGCTCTTGATTTTGGTATGAAAAAATTCAAGATACTAGATTCCTTCAATTTAATATATTTATGAGGACTAGGTTATCAAAAGCCTAGAGGATGTCTCTTCTGCTTCTCTTGATATTGTCTCCAAGTTTGACAATATTTATGGCACGCTTGCACTTTTGGGCTAACAGATGTTCATTCTTGATTGAACCACAAAAGACTATGCAGAGATAGTAGCTGCTGGTGTCCTAATAGCCATTGTCTGGTCATGTGATTAGGATTAATCAACAGAAATAAAATATCCAGAGGCAATCACTAAATACAGGAAAAGTACTGGGGGTATTTCTGGGAATTTTAACATATATATTATAATGTTAGTGCACTGGAAGTTTAAATACTTCTGTTATACAAATGAAATGTTCTTGGCAATACTTTTGACAATGAAATATAATTTTCCACTTCCAAAAAGGAGATGTAAAGAAGGTCCCTTTCATGTAGTTATATTTCAGAAAAACTTGAAGGAAGTGGGAAGCATAAAACTTTAATCTTATTCCAAACCTTTTGAATTCACTAATATCCCTGCCCTGGCCTGCTCCAAATCATTACTTCTTTCATTAAAATTTTAGCACGATACTGTTTGCATCTATTTGCATATCTATAGCTCATTGTTTGTTGCTGGGTTTAAAAAAAAAACAAAACAAAAAAACCAAACCAATTTATTCTGTGAGAAATAAGAAATAAAAGCCATTAAAATTTACTAGCAAATTATTTTTATGTAACTTTTGCTCACATAATTTTACAGTGGATATCTTTTCTGCTTATCCTCCTAGGTCTTACAAAATTAGATAGAAGAATAAAGATAAATACCATATAGTCAATATTCTTATAGAAGACACTGAAAACCAATATCATTCAAAATGTAACAACATTTTGTTATGGGTATGTGTGGACATTTTGAAATCTAGCTCAGAGTAGCAAAAAAACCCTGACCAAACCAAAGCAAACCCAAACTCAAAACTCAGTGTCGCATAAAAGCAGTTTTAAGAATTTGCTGATTTTTAAAAAGAGTTTTTGCTTATTTTATGAAAAAATCCCAAACCATGTTAAGTAAGATTAGGCAAAAGGACACATACTAATTTTTTCTAACTTCTTTTATTATCAGGGCAAAGAAATTTCTAGTTTCTCTCAGGAGCAATTGAGTTTGGAGCAACAACCAGTAGGGATAGACCAAAGTAAAGAAAATATACATAAGGCTTATTTGCATCTCTGTAATGGTTCCTACAGACTGCTTTAGCAGTGGGTAAGTTCAGTCAGGATTTACAAATGTTTTTAAAGGACCAGGTATAAGGTACTTTTTCCCACTCCTCAAACCTTAATGTAAACCAAATATCTTCCTGTTGATAAACTCTACCGTTAAGTAGGGATTTTTCACAAAACATTTCTCTTCTCATATCCTACTCTTTCTTACTCTTTTTCATGTTCTAACAATGATTATTACTGAGTTTTCTTAGTTAACACCATCATTCTAGTAGCACCATCATATCTATTTTTAATTAATAGGTATTTTGTTCAGCTGTAAAGAAACACATTGAAAGGAAAATGAAACAGAGTGATTTTCATTTTCAAGGTATTAGGCAAAACATCTGAATGTATTGTGAAAGTTGTGCCAAATCCCTAACTTTGCATGACTTACACACACAAATAACAGGAAAAAAGATACACAGTTTGAAAAGTGTAAATACCAGACTCTGTGGAAAGCCATAGAACTCAGAGCAAGTCAGAAATGAAAAAAAACAAAAACCAAAAACTGACAAGCTTTTCTTAATCATCCTTACTTATTCCACCTCTTGAAAGAGAGCATGTGGGATAAATTATTTACCTAGAAAAGATGCCTGCCCTTGTGGAAATGGATAGCAATACATTATGTCTTTGGGCATCTACTGACTATTTTTCCTAACTGTATTTCTCTAAGAGGATCTCCAGAGATCATCTCTAGTCCCTCCCTGAAGAAACAAACCAGAAAAAGTCACTGCTGTATGCTAGTGGGGTTTATATAAGGATTTCTTTGATTGGCAGGAAATTTGCAGCCTTCCCTTTTTCATGTTTTTCCTCCAAAAGAATAACTGAGAAAAGATAGTTAAGAATAGGCAGATAATGCAGTCAGAAAGCAATCTTTCAAAAATGGAAGAGGCTAGACACATTTCTCCTAGATGACTAGACATTTTTGGCAGTTGTGTGTGCCTCTTTCACCTTTATTTGGATGCATTTCTTCCTTAAAGACAGAAAGCTTTAGCAAGGAAATCATATAATAAAGTAAAATATATTTGCCAAGAGCATATGATAAGCTAGAAAATTATAGCAGTCTTTATGGGCACTGTGGTTTTATCTTCAAGAACTTGGAATAAAGGAAATAAATTCACGAGAAGGGACAGTTATACATTACCAAAACCTTTCCTGTGCTCCAGATATTGCCAGAAAACTGAGATGAGTTTTGCCTTCACAAATGAAACACGACACAATCTTGTTTTGCATGGGCTTGTTTTCTGTAATGAAAGTTTTACACGGCTTGGCTTCATGAAGTAAAATGTTGATTGAAAATATTTGTGACAGTTGTGGGTAGTTAACAAAGTTGCTATTACAGTACTTCAATAAAATGCTGCCACTTTAAATGCTAGGTACTAAATTGGTTGGAGTATACAGCAGCATTTTAGACACTATGCTATGTGTGAGCTCACATTCCATTAAATGAGTCACTTCTGACTGACACCCCATTTACTCAGTGGAAACAGTGAAGTTATTTACTGGATGAAAAAATGAAGCCAAACATGAATTTATATTCCTTTATTTTGTGATGGTAAAAAATCTGGCTTGTTTGTCAAAATTTGGAGAGTATGAAAAAGCCATTTAAAATTTGTTAACCCTTCTGAAAAAGTATTGATTAAGAAGAGAAATTATATTCTGGGTGAAGAAAAATATTGTTACAATAAGTGTTATGAAATTTATATGTGTCAATGTGTTGCGGTCTGTCGTTTCTGCGTTGGCATGGGAAATTGCAAACCTTCCCGGAGAGCGCAGCGGGGCTGCCTTGGGGAGAGCGGCTGTTCCGCTTCCCGTAGCCCTTCCTGGCGGCCCCGAGCTCATGCTCCGGCTGTCGGCTCCACAACACGGTGGCGATAAAGGAGGAGAGAAGGGTCTCTGCATGGGGGCCACAGGAGAACTTTATTCACATGGTGATGTACAAGTTCCCAGAAGCAGAGAGACAAAATGGCAGGGAGCCCGGGTTTTTAATAAGGATGAGGGAGTGGAGAAAGCACATGGACTAATGGTCTCAGGGCACAGGGGCGGTACATGGGAGGAGTTAGGGTACCGGGACCAATAGGGAGAACCTGAGGGAGTGGCCAGGACTAGGGGCGGGGAAGGGAAAACAATGTGGGAAGGGCAGACATTTAGTAAGAAAAAGAGTGGGGAAATACAGCCCTACATCTATGAGTATTAAAACTGTAGGTTATGAGAGATAATAAACCTTATAACACAGCCATGTCAGGGCTTTTTCTTTATTTGTTACAGTCATTACTTTCTCGGGATATTTGAAGTTATGCTTACAATGGATCAAATAAAATAAAAAGTGAAAAATAGATATATCACTATAATAAATTCATATTTATAGAATTGTTTTTGCGGGCTTTGGACTTTTTACTTCTTTAGTTTTCTTTCATTAAATCAACAATTTTGCAGATTTTCTTGCCTTTAGAGATATTAGAGATTTAAAGGACTCTAGCTAAAGAGTTTATTGAATGATGCTGTATGTTTCCTAAGCTCTTCTACACTAAGTATTCATTAAGAAAGTATCCATAATTCAATCACATACATTGTATAGGAGCTGAAAAGTTAAATAAGAGTCTAATCTATTCCAGGAACCTTGTATCTCCAACAGACAGGAATTCTATAGGAAAGAAGACTTGCTTCTATCTCTGTCTTCTTCCATTTCCTTCTTTTCTTTTCAGTTGAAAGAGCTACACAAGTTCTTAAAGGAAACCAAAGAATAAAGGATACAGCGGTGTACTGGACAAGGTTAAAAATCTGCCTGGGGCACAGTTAAAAGCAGCTTAATATCCTTGTAGGTTAAATGTGCATAACTAATGTGACTGTTACAGGCTGTGACACAAAGTATGCATACTAGGGCTAGACTGGGAGATAATGGTTTGGAATCGGTGCTTTGCTGTCATGGAGCATAGACCAATAGTAGGAAATTCTTGTAAGGGCCATGTTCACACAAAAAATTATAAACTGTGTAAGGTAAAAATGTGAATCAAAAAACAGAGAGTCCAAGAAGATTTTTTCTTTTTCCTTCCCACGGTCCAAGCTTCTCTGAGAATAAACAAACAAATAAATAAATATAAAGTGCAATTAAAGTCTACTAAATCTGAAATCAGAAGCTATATTGTGTTTCCTACAACTACAATATGAAAATTGAAGTTCTGATTTACATTTTTTTCACAGATTTGATAACTCAAAGTGAAGGTTCAGAGACAATTGGACTCTGAAGTGTGTAGTCAAAGAGTCATATCAAAGCTCTTTTTTGGCTTAATGTAAGACATTTCCAGCTAGTGATTCATTCCGTTTTAGAGCCGATAAATAATGTTAATTTTCCCCAGGTATAGCTGCACTGATTATTGACAACTACTAAAATGTGAGTTATGCCTAGATACTTACTTTCTTATACTGAAGTTAAACAAATGTAAATCCCACTCTTAGTACTTTTCCTTCCCCATTCTTCTCTAAAATATGTGGGTTTTTAAAGACAATTTAAGGGTTTTTTTCAAATTTAATATTTAATTTTCCATCTCTTCATGGGCAATAACATGAATTTTAAAGTCTACCACTGGAAACACTCAAATATTTTTATATTACAAAGAGTTATGTGTCCTTCTGCAAGCCACTACATTTATCTACTTTTATAATATTTCCTTATGGTGGACTTGCACCAGGGAAAATATAGGCTGAAAGTTCCTCATAATAAACATAGTAGATGAAAACCAAAAAATAAACAAAAAATGTTGAAAAGAAAAAGAATAATCAGATGGCAGGTCACAAAACCAGACCATTATCATGTCTGTATTATATTAAATAAATGCTGTTTCAGCTGTCTCTACAGTTTTAGTAAAGCTCACTAAATAAACTTGGAAATTAAAACCCCTGAGTTAGCTACCAAAGGTAACTGGAGTTCTGTTGCCCTGGTTTTTGCTAAGCCTTCTGTTTTTAACCTTGGAGTCAAATTCTTTCACACAGTTTTATGTAAATAATAGCCAGTGTTTACTTAACGGTATTTTCTGTTTTTCATTCCTTTTGTGATATGAAAACTTTGATGAACATCCTTTTTCTCCAGTGGGGTTGAGAAGGAAGTGACATGTCCTCCAATCCCTTGTGGAGATGGAATGTGTATAAGAACGTGAGATATGTCAATAATAAAAGTCATTCCCTCCTTTCTGCTGACCCTGGCAGGTGTGAGAGCGTCCTTATTGTGTCTTCCCAGACACAGAGTTCAATGCATATTATCTATTCCAATTGTTTAAAAGAAACATACAATTTCAAGAATTTTGAGAAATAAGTGTTCAGTGTGAAAAAAAAGAGAACGTAACAGAAGTATTGTCACTGGAAGACTCGTTCAAAGGGTTGCGATGACTGAAGCACGTGGGTAAAAGCATCTGTTTGTGAATTGAATGCTTTGTTATACTTCATTTCAGCATTCATTTGCTATTTCCAGTGTGTACCTGAGTCAAGCAGAACAAAATTTGTGATATCTCAGACAAAGATGAGATTTTGAAGAGACGAAACTAAACAATACTATGACTGACATGTACAAAGTCATGTTTCTACAAAGTGGGTATTTTGTTTCGAGCTTCCTAATTATTGCTGTTGGAGATGTAAATTAAAGATAATGTATAAACTACTATTCTCCAAAGCACTGCATTAATTTTTGAGAATGTATTGACTTTATCATGTTCTTACGTAAACTTTTGGTGTGGCTAAAGGACCACAGTATTAATAGAATATGTTGATGAACCAGAGTCATGCTGGTAGCTAATTCTGCGTATTAATTTTAATAGGCATTTTACAAGGAGGGAGTTTCACTTGTCTTTCCATGCCTTTCACTTCATGACCTAATTACTGGAATAACCTACTTGTAGAAACAAACTTTTTTTTATTCTGATGAGCAGTATTTTGTGGTTTCCTATTTAGTTTTTAACATGTCTACATACTTATGTGTTCATTATTTTTTCTTTTTCATTATTTATAATATAGAGTGCATGACTTGTCAGATGAATAGATAGAGAAAGTCCATCTGATTTTGATGCCTAATTCAGGGAGGCAGATTCTGCCTCAAACATCCTCAGAACAACCTGCTTACTGTATATTCCTCATACTAAGAATTTAAGTACCCTCTGCGTAAGTGCTGTTTCAGCTAGGCTATATCTATGCCAGCAAATCAGACACTCCCTGCAAAGGTTTTCATGCAATGGATCTCACTCCTCTGAACTGTTAAGCTATTTAAATGATCTGCAGGCATGGCTCTGGACCTTGCCAGCCAGTATTTAACCAAGCAGTTCCTGGATTTGATCTGGGAGCTGGCAAGCATCAGATACCATTTACAACATATTGTTCGCAAGCAGTACCTTGGTTTGGAGAATTACAGTGCTTAATAATATGGAAGTTTTTCATGCCAGCCACATAACAGTCCCTGTCCTGTTTATTTTAGTAGTATAAATATCACTTTATATACCTAAGTAGGTGCATAAAGATGTTAATATATAACTGTGCTATTGCCCAGTGTCTAGATGTCTACCCACAGTTCAAGATCTTTTGAGAGAACAGCATTTACATACACACATATTGTGTACCTTGCAAAGACTTAAAAATAACATCGTCCTTGAATTACGTGGTTACCATGTCTGCAGAGAACAGAGATCTACAGAAATAAATAGATGAGGTCAATTATAGCAATTGCTAACTTTTTAAGTTGAAGTGATTTCCAAATTTAGGTATTATGGAGTGACCTGTTGAAGAATTTTCACCTGACTCTATTTCCTTAAGCATGGAAGTCCTAATTTCAAGACCAAACTGGCAGTACAAAAGCACCCTGACTGACTCCAGCAGACTGGTAGTCTTTACTATGATCTGAGTGCTAATATATGTTTAAAAGTTGACCCATATATTTCAACTTGAATTTTATCTCACATCTTTGGATTTAAAAATTGCTAAAAATTAGTCCTATTTTATTCAACAGTATTAATATTGTGAAAAAACATTTAGAGAAATTAATATTGATAGTTTCACAGCTAAACAGGGGCTCTTACATGAAGGAGACATCTATAAACATAGATTAGGAGTCAAAATTAAAAAACTGTTTACACCTCTGTGAGTACTTCAGTATAACAAAACCTGTTTCCAAAGCTATAAAATATTTCTCTGAATTAAAAAATGCATCTTTCACTCGTTTTTTTTAAATACTAACAACGACTTTTCTCTATTTACAGGTCTATAAAGGTGGAAATGGTTTATTTTTTTTTGCTGTACAAGTTATTACCAATTTATTGGTATTAACATTCATATTATTATCTCAAATATCAGCTTAAAATTAATTTAAAGTATTTAGATGTCTGATGGCGAAGTGTGGTGGATGCATGGAGGAAGTATTTTTTGCAGGTCTATAGGATGCAAATGAACAACAAATATAAATGAAAATCATACTGGAAAGAATAAAAATACTCTGTGAACTAAAAATAGAGAGAAAAACTACTTTGTTTGACATTCAGATAGGTGTGCCATAAATGCTAGTCATTTCCTCTGGAAGGGTCAAAAAGGAGCACTTACAATTCTTTCTAGAAGCTAGTTTGTATAGATAATTTTTCACAGTGCAGAACATATTAATCAAAAAGGACTGACTGTTAATATCTGACATAGTATACAAAGTGTTATAAATCAAATTTCCTCTGTAGCTTTGAAGTAAATTCTCAAAATATGCTTTACTTCCTCCACCTCTACTTAAACAGATCTCAATTTATCAGATACTTTTCTGTCACAATTTTTCCTATATTTTAAAGTACAAGAATTTTATCTTAAAACAATTTCAACAGAAAGGGGAAGGCTGGATCTGCAGTTACTTAGATAGTGGAAAACCTCTAAAGATACTAGCTTGAATGTATTGGTAAGCCAAAAAAAGACATTCCAGGTCATGCACACTTTCTGTATGCCTTTATAGCAGAAAAAAAAGAATAAGGATTACAGGCACAGACCCTCTGAAACCAGTCTTATCCTGAACCTTGGAAAATGGAGTTAAATTTAAGTCTGATATAAAGATGTTTAAAAAGTAAGGTTTCTAGCAATATGATAATGACTCATAATACTTTTCTGTATTGTCTGTACTATGGTTAGGAAAATTAGGAACAGTGTTTTGTGTTTTCCTTTTTATTTCTTTTATATTGCAATATTCTGATGCTTTTATTGTATTGACAGATACAGTAGCAAGCAATTAAGAACATTTTACAGCTGGCGAATGAAATAGATGCTTGTGAAAATGTGATAACTATTGAGAAGAAATATTTGAGGGTCTTTAAAATGCTTTGTACTATTGGAAAATAAAATTGGCAATTTATGTCTATATACTTAGAAAGCAATATACTAAGTCTGAATAGTCTTCTAGTGAAGAACTTGAATTTGAGCAAAAATTACAGTCTTTAACTCTATGGATGCCAGATACCTCCAAAAGTAAAACAGGTGAGTTTCCCCTGTACTTGTGCTCACTGACTTACCTCTGAGCATCACCCCATTTCTGACACACAGAGAAGGATCCAGTGCCAGAGTTACTCAAAGCTGTTTGAAAGTCATTGCTCTGTGCTTAATGAAAACTTTCTGCCTTTGAGCTTTTTAGAGTTAATATAGGAAATCATCCATACTACAGGCAATACAGAAAAGCTCCTGCTGCCTTTTTTACAGACTTTAACAAACACAGTAGTTTATGAAATGCTGAAATGAAATCAGCATACCATCAAGACATGCTTGCAACAGCTGAAGAAACCTTCAGGGGATGTTACTGGTTATAGCACCTTTAAAATGGCAACTTCTAAATTAAACTTGTCCTACAGGAGATATCTTCAGCACAGTGTTCTGGCATTCTCACTTTGCTTCCTGACTGCATGGTCCTTGACATTCTAGGGGTTTTGAAGGAGTGTTGTATTGTGGGTTTTTGTTATTTGGCTTTTTTTAAACTCTGCACACACAACTATACTATAATTTTTTTCTCAAAATAGGTCACAGCCACATGAAATGAAAATAGATTTTTTTTTCAAGTATTAACTACTTCAGGAAAAAAAAAAAAAGAAAAGCCTGTAATACAGTTTAGCATTAATACATCATTATCTCTAAACATCACTCCAAAGAAAATTACACATTCAAGAAGCAAAATACTGTATTACTCCTACCATGGTATTAGCTCAAAAGAGATGCAAAATCCTATACATTCATACACATTTGCTAGTTTTGAAAATGCTGATTTGTTTAATCAGGCAGGATAAGCAGAGAGCATTAAGTCATAGAATCTAAAATCAATAACAAAGAAAATCATTCCCAGCTCATATTAGTAGAAATGTGATTTGCACCAGAATGTTAAATTAAAGTCAGAAGTGTGCTGATGCAAACAAATTTTCCTTTTTCTAATTTAGTTCAGAGAAACTAGGACTCATAGAAATTGTTCATGTACAAATTTTTCTGAATAATTAAATAAAATCTACTGGTCAGCACAGTTAGAACAATAAAAAAGAAAACACTCTGGCTCTGAGTCAAATTTATAGACCTTTGTTGCCCAGCTTATCCTCTTTATGGTGATTTGTTCCCTCTGTGTGGTGATGAACAACTAGAATTGGCAGCATTCTCTTTCACCTGCTTGAAATTTTCTGTCTCTAGAAGCATCTTTTGCTGACACAGCTCAAATGTTTGAACCTGTACCCCTTTGTGTACATTGCATAAAAATTCAGGAATTTTTCCAATTCATTCCTTTCCTTCCCATGGAAGAATAATTAGCTCCTTTATAGTGGTTTAGAGTAGTGAAAAGTATCCTGCAATAAGTGAATTCTTTCAGTGTATTGACCTTGTAGGAACCTGTCATTTGGATCCAGGGAAGCAATAACCTTTACTCTCGATGAAATAACGTCTTGCTCTTGGTGCTTTTCAAGTTGTGTTTAAGACACTTCTGAAACTGGATAAAAGAGACTTTTGCTTTGGGACTCTTTATATAAATACGTTACTTCTCTGAGTGGTGAACATTTCAAAGTGGGTTAGGAAAAACCTACTTTGCCTCTTTCCTGGAAGAAAGAAGCTTTGTTTCCCATTTAAATCTGTGCCTTTTCTCAGAATATTCCTCTTCCTTTCTGCAATAAAAACCTCAATAAAGTTGAGGGTTTGGCATTTATTGGTGAACAGTCCCCCCATCTTATTATAAAAACCACTTTGAATGCTGCTGTTTCAAACAGATTTCTTTCCATTTCTTACCAAGGTATAGAGGAAGATGTGGGGTAAGCAATTAATTAAAAATACAACATCTTACTAAGATAAACTTGCAGTTAATTGAGGAATGTTATATTTGTTATATAGTACAGTTAACTATACATTAGACATGTTTTGTTGCCAGGCATTTTGACAAATCACTTTTAAGATTGTTTTGTTACAATAATAAATAAATGATTAACATAAGGGTGAGGGATTTCCTTGAAAAATCTGTAAGAATGAAATAGTCAAACATTATAACCAACTGTAGACTTGGAAAATCACGTGTTAGATGATATGGCAAGGTAGAATAAGATATCAATAAGAATGCTCACTTGAGTTTTCCTGAGACAGAATTAGTATACCTTGCTATCTCTTTTTCCTGCAGAGGGACACAACTCACAGCTGATCTTGCCTATTCTATTCTGAATCTATATTCACATAAATGGCTTTGATTTTGGTGATAAAGGATCATTGACTTAATCTCTTCTTTTTTTTTTGCTGAGTAGAAATACAGAATATGGTGAAAATTTTGGGGGTTCTTTTTGGTGAATTGAACTGAAGGAAATACTGTACATTGAAGTGAATTTATCTAAACTAATTCTAAACTGTAATTTAGAAAATTGTATGATAAATTAGCAAAAATAGCTTTTACTCTGAACAGAGCTCCAGCTTGGTCTGAGAGGTCAGTTTTTGTTGTTTGACTGATGATGGTAAAATTTACTTTCATATGTTCTAGTTAATATTTCTTCTTAATATTCTGCTTCCCAAATATCAGGAAGTATCATTACCACCAGAACAGTGGTAGCCAAATCCTTAGGCCCAGGATTACACATACAGACGTGGGAACTCAAATATTAGAAACATTTGCTTGTTAAGGAAGAGGTTCGGCTCCTGTAGGGTAATACATCTTCTCCTTTTTATTGATTTTTATTTCTGTTAAGTAGAAAAATTCTCACTCTTTTCAATCTGTCTAGAACTGGTCAACTAAAAAATCTGTTTTCTGGAATATTTTTCTTACTGTTGACTTAATTTCTAAACCATTAATGGAAATATTTAACTACATGAAACTAGTGTATGACCTCAAAATGCATTATTATTAATCTTTTCTTATATTTGAAATTGATAATCTATTTTTCCTTTAGGTATTCTATATATTTTTGGACAGCTGATCAAATGTTTAATCTTCATCTATGACTTCATTTTCTGTAGTAGTTTCTTGTGTGGCACCTTGTCAAAAGGTTTTTGAAAGTCTACTGAAATTATGTGGACTGTTTTACATCTGCTTTTTTGTTTACAGTTCCTAGGAATTCTCACAGACTGATACAATTCCCCTCTGTAGAAACTATAGTGATTAGTTCCCTTTGAAAGCTCAAATGTTCTGAAGAATAATTAAAGGAGAATAGAAAGCTGACAAAGGATCTTTTTAATAAGACTAAAGGAACTTCCTTTTTTTCATTAATAGACTATTTAGAGGTAATTAAGGAACTGCCATCTATAAATTGGAAAACTCCCAAGCCAGATTAGCATATTAAAATAATACGCTACACAGAAGTCAGAAAGTAATATCAGGAGTTTCTCAATGTCTTATAAGGTGTCTTTTTTTATCACAGGTAGTCTTTCCCCTCCTCTTAATAAGTCTCTTTAAATCCTTAATTTTTAAAGGCCATTTTAATATAGCTGTAAAACGGTTAGCACACAGCTTTCTAGGAAACACTAGGACAAAAAAAAAGTATACCTAGTTCTAATAATAAATAACAAAAAAAAGGAGGATTATTAACTTGTATTTCATAGAGAAAGATTTAGAAAAAGATATTATTGCTTTCCATCTAACTCTGAATAGAAATTTTTTTCCTGAAATATTGATAGATTTGTTCTGATCTTCTGCAGTGACAATCTGAAACTGCATCTTAATACCTTTTCCATCCTACCCCAGCCACAAAATTTTCCAAAAAATCTATGACAAGGGAGAGGAGCAACTTATGAAGTAATTACAGGTAAATGAAACATGAAAAACACATATGAAAGAAAAAACCCACACAGCAATGAAGGCTCAAAGTTATCAGAATGAAAATAAAAAATCCTACACCTTCAGTGAATATCAAAATAAGTAATTTGATTTATCAAGGCAAGTCACAATTATTTTGTTTAACCTCTCCTCTATAAATCTGTACACTATAGTACTCTATAGTACTAGTGCTCTAGTACTTCATGAATCTTGTAATTTTGCTACTGAATTCATTGATCCTAAGGTTAAAAAATTGACAATGCTTCTTATTATGCATTAGTTATTTTTCAAAATAAGCCCCAAAAATAAAAGGAGAACTTAACACGTATATGTGGTTTATATGTGATGCCTGAGTACAGAGTACATTCTCTGAAAGACAACAGAGGCTTGTGTACTCTACATAATCTCTTTCAGTCACGGTATCAATCCAGAGAAATTCACATTAATGTTTAGTCAATGTAAAACAAAATGGTTTTAGTTGGCTTAACTATCAGAAATATTCTGCTTAGAGATGAAATAAACAAAAGGCTAAATTGAAAATTCCCAACTGTGAGCACTCTAGAGGAAAACAGAGTATGAGAAAATCAGTCTTTTGTGTCAGTAGTTTTTCTGGTTTTCTTTCATTATTTGATTCATTTAGATGTGTGCCATAAATCTTTTTTAGGGATCTCTTACTTGTTCCTGTGACTTCTTTCTTCCTTTGATTATAAATACTTCCTGGAGTATTAAGTTCATGTTGCATCACTAGAGATGTAGAAAACACATAATTATCTTCCATCATTTTGATGATGATACCATCAAAGACATAAATTATTTTTTGTGTGTAAGAAAAAAAAATAGAAATATTTAAAACTAAGTTTTAGATAAGAGTACGTAGAGGACATGAGCTTTGAAGATATTATTAGTGGCACTATTAATAAAATGCTGTGATCAATATTCTCAAAAAGAAAATAAAATTAATTTAAAAGTTGGAAAGATTTCAAAGAAGACATCAAATTAATCTTAGAGTTTAAGAACCATCTGGGAAAGATATACTTATCTAGTTCCACTGTCTCTGTGGTAGTCTTCTCAGACTTTGTAGATTTAATTTAAAAGATGAAGAGCTTTAAATTCCATTTAAGAGAGAAATGAAAAAGAAGATATAATATCCCAAAAACTGAAACATGAAAAATAAATAACCAGAATAAAATATTTTACCAGTAAAAGTAAGTAATGATAAGTGAAATGGAAATAGGATATTAATCTTTTTTAGCATTAGAAAGAAAATAGCATCAAGGATGTACTGATAGTCAGTAAGAGCATCCTTGTCTTCAGAATGTTACTTGTGTTTCCACCTGGAAAGAAGAAACTTCTCTGAAAAAAGAATAGGTAGTTATGAAGTGTTCGAAGGACAAGTGACAACTTCCAGTGCTTGAGAGAGAACACATTTCGATGCTTCTGAGTGAAACCTATTATTTCCTAGTTAATGTGTATCACAGGAAATTAGGAAATGCAATCAGAAATCATGAGGTTTGTATCCAACAGTAAAGGCAATTCAGAACTAGGAAAATAATTTATTTATTGTTTATTTCCATGTATGTTAAAAAAGAAATTAGTTCATAAAGATTCAACAGATTGTGATCCTTGCTATTAGATGGCTTTCCAAATGATATTCATATTGCTCTGTATGGTATACTGCCAACAGAGTGAAAACCATGTCAGCTGTAGCATTACAGATTTTTATTAGAAAATCTATGAAAGCTTAACTGAGAAGTTAATTTTTGGTAGATTATATGACCTTGAAATTCATACTTCTGCTCTTTCTTAAGAATAGATAACGGAATTTCCCTTTGGATGTATTTTAAAGACCAGTTCAAGGCAGAGAGGGAATTTGTAAAATAAATTCTGTAAATACTACTCCTCTCACTAAATTGAAATCAATTTAAAGCTTCATATAAGTGAATGAGAGCAGAGTTTCTTTTTTAGTTCATGTATCATCAACACATTTATTACAATTCCAAATGTGAAATTTTTATCATCACTATTAATGCTTGAACTAGAAAGAACAGAGTTTAACTGCATCTTAGGTTACACTGTAAGATGTAACTAAAAGTAGGTATTCTATCACCATCTGTTAAAACCAGGCAGGGCAATGTTCTTTATCTCTTCCATGACACGTCCCTGATAACTCCCTCCAGAGGGATATTTTCTGTTAATGGGCCATCCAGCCTCACTGCATGACTCATAAAATTATATCATCCCATTGTGAGATGCTCTGCCAAGGGGGAGGAGCCAAGCATTCCTACCTGGATATGATCCGAAGTTTGGAACACCACAGCCAGCCCTACCTACTGGATTCCCAGAGGACAAGAGCTACTACTGGATCTTCAGGTGAAGACCAGACCCTTCTACAGGATCACTGCTTCAACAGGACCACTTCATCTGGACTGCTACCACCACCCTGACTAACAGGGCGTCAGGTTGTATCCGGACTCTGTCAGTGTTCTTGTACTATTGCATTTATTTTAATTTTCCTGTTAAATTATAATTCTGACTTGCAAACTCCCACTGGTTTGTTTTCCCACTAGTACAAACTGTTATAGACAAACTCTTTTTGTTTTGAAATATCTGTCATTTCATATCTGTATTATAGAGGAATATGATAGTGACACTATGAAACAAGCAAATTCTATTGATGTATTAATGGACAACAGAAATGTCTCTAGCATTAAGCAATTTACATGAGACATGGAGGACAAAGGTTCAAACCTTAGTTCTGAATAGTCAATGTAAATCCAGAAAGTTTTATATTTAAATTCTCATATTTAGATCTATATTTTTCATTGATTTTATATGTAAAATTATAACAAAGACAAACAAAGTCTTAATTCCTTTAGAGACAACAGAAGAAAACTTTAAATCTCAGAATATTACATGGAAGACCTTTTCACTGACTGGAAACTGCTGAATAATGTCACACATCATTCCATTAAACTTATCAACTTGTCTTTGTATTTAAATGCACACTGCTTTATCTGGCCAAATATTGGACTTTCCATCATACTAATTGACAGAGAAGTCCTGACAGGTATAAATTTGCAGCTAGAAATAATATAACAAGAAATCATGATCAAACAAGATAAATTTTTTTAGCAATTTTCTGATGAAAACGCTTTCATTCTTGTATAGTTTTTCAGATACTACCAGAAAGAAAATAAAGACAAAGCGTACTATACATAATTCATCTAGGAAAGAGTGGAATATAAGTCCACCCCATTAGCAGTAATTTAGTTGCTGCATTAATAAAAATTATTCTAGCAATAAATTAAATGTAATGAACTGTACACATTCAATTTCTTGACAAATCCTATGTTCTCTATCTTGTGAAGTTCAATTTATAGCAAAGATATTTATATTATAATGCCCTAACTAAATAAGTTACTTCTGTATTTTAGGATAAAAAGCTTTAAACAGAGTGTGCACTTTTTCACTAGGAAAAGTTTTGTCTAGCTAATTCATTAATGAAAGGCACGAAGTTATAAAAACCTGCTATTGTCATGGTTTAACCCCAGCCAGCAGCCAAGCCCCAGGCAGCTGCTCACTCACTCCCCCACTAGCGGACCAGGGAGACAAATGAAAGGGTACAAGCTAGAGAACTGTGGGCTGAGATAAAGGCAGTTTAATAGGGAGAGCACACAAGCAAAGCAAAACAAGGAATGAATTCACTGCTTCCCATGGGCAGGCAGGTGCTCAGCCACCTCCAGGAGAGCTGGGCCCCATCACACATAACACTGACTTGGGAAGACAAACACCATCACTCCAGAAGTCCCCCTCAACCTCCTTCTTCCCCCACTTTATATACTGAGCATGATGTCATACGGTCTGGAACATCCCTTTGATCAGTTTGAGTCATCTGTTCTGGCTGCGTCTCAGTCTCCCATGTGCCCTCAGCCCCCTTGCCAGCATGGCATTACGAAAAGTAGAAAAGGCATTGGCTCTGTGTAAGCCCTGCTCAGCAATAACAAAAACATCTCTGTATTGTCAACCTGTGTTCAGCACAAATCCAAAACACATCCCCAGACCAGCCATTGTGAAGAAAATTAATTCTCCCCCAGTCAAAAGCAGCACAACTATTTAGAAGCTGTGGGATTTTTGTGTTGACTTAAAATACAGTGTAGGGGGAAAAGGACTCTACGCTGCCAGCTTTTTCTTGTCTTACCTAATTTACTTTCCAAGGTCAGTATTCCAGATATTTGCATTAAATGTGCAAAGCAGCCTTTCAATACTCATGTATTTGTTAGCATTTTGAGAGGAGGACTTCTGGAAAAAGAAGTCTTTTAAATGTCAGCATTAATGAGAAGTTAAAGTGTTATGCTAAGTGTGACTGCGCTCAAAAATTATGTGCCTCCTTGTCTGGTTTTCTTGTATCAGTATGCAAGTGGTATTTTTTTCTTTCAGTGCATTAAATATTTTAATCAACTTTAAGAGCTGTTTGGCTGTGTTACTTGAAAATAAAAATAAATTTAATTTCTGTATTTCTTCAATATTTTTTGTATGAAAAGTTATGAGACCCTTGGAGTTCTGTTCAAATGACTGCTATGTGACTTCCTAGGTTCTGGCAACACTAACTCAACATGTTCAGGGTTGGCACTGTGCAAGTAGGACACCAATTAAATGCTCTGTTCCCCAAATGGTATAATGAGTTTCTTGACCCTCAGCAAAACCTTCCTACTCTCTTTCTCACCTGAGAAAAAGCAAAAATAGTATCTACGAATGCATGAAGGCAATAAACCTGCTGTACTCTTCCACTGAGCAGTCTGTTCTCCTGGAGAAAAAAAAATAAATTCTGTTATGCATGTCATCTATTTATTCCTTCTGAGGTAAAGCAGAAATTACTGTTAATCTGAAACTCTAACTGGTTTCCAATTTCCATGAAATGGCATGTGTTTATTTTTCTGCTGTCAGCTACCTTAAGTTTCCAAAAAATTTTTGTATCACCAAACAATATACACAGACTTACACATGCTTTTATGTTCTTTGTTGAAAGTGCAGAAGTGGCACAAGAAGCACATATTTTATAACAGTTGGCCAAAATAATCTTCAAAAGGATTTATTTTTCCATTCAGTTCTGCTCACCAGAAGACTGTACAACACGCTCTATGTAGCTGTTTACATTCCTTTGGTCGAATCCAGACATTTCCCAAATCTAATTCCTCATCAATCCTGGTCCCAAGTGTCACATTATTTTAATCATACAGCCATAATAATTAGATTTTTATATTTTCCCAAACTTTAAAATCACTGCGCCAGCCTAAAATTGCTGTAGAAATTGTGTTTTTGCATACATAAAACTCTAATATTGGAATTATTTTAACCAGCTTAGCTTTCAAACTTGTATCTCTGTCTTCAGCATGCATTGAAGCAATTCTCCAAAGAAGATGCATAAGTGCATTCTCTACGTAGTCGATGAAGAGTAGTGGGTGCACTTGAAGCTTTGCAGACACTGAGCACTACATTTAAACTGGCCTGATTTCTTCCTGGAGATTCTAGAATATATACAGTCATAAAATGTAAGATCAGCAGCTATTATACAGCTGAACATATGGTACAAATTAAAAGAATTGCTTGTAAGACGATTTTTTGACTTTTTTTCCCAAATATGAGAGTTGGCCTAATAAAAAATACTGACTCTTCATTTTGCCTTACTCTGAGAATATAAATGTGGTATTGTGATCGTTTTCCCACTGAGAAAGGATTGTCCCAGGGATAGTCTTATCCTTTAAAAATCCTCTTAATAACTTCTGGTTCCCAAGATAAAGCAGTCAAGTCAGAATCTATTAATGTTTAAAATTTCTGTTGACAAAGTAAAAGATGATTTCCGTAACAATCACCTTTGAAGAAATTAAGTAATCTTTGATTGAATGAATTCACTTACGCAGAAATAACACTTTTAGTATATTAATTAACTAAATATTGCTCTCAGGGTGCAACACTAATACATTTTGTACTTTTCATTATGTGATTAATGTAAAAATGCAGGTATGAACTCATTCAGATTGTAATTTATATTACGGTTAATAAAAATCTAATTGGAGTAATTTAAAATAAAAAAAAAATTACAATTATATAATCCACAATTGAGTATTTAACTTAAAAGAGTTTTATGAGAACAAGAATTCAATTGTCATTTGTTTTTTCTTTTAATGTGAAAAATATTAAGGACTGATCTGCTTTTCAGTAAAAATTATGGGATTTGGGGTTTATGAGAGGTGAACTACTGAAAACCACTGTTTCTAGTAATCCTGGAATTACTCAGAAAAAACCTATAACAGTATTGATTCAATAAAAGTAGTTGTATGTCATATTATTTTTAATTTAAAAAATAATATTATGGTGTTTCTAATTGATTTGGTTCCTCAGCATGGTCAAGTGCCTTACGGTAAGAGAAAACATAGATAAAGGCAATAATTGACATATGAATCATTGGAGGAAAGAGAAACTTGCCAAGGCTACAGGATCAAAGAGAATGTTGAAAATATAGTGAATATGAGGGAGAAAAAGCTAAAATACTTCTGAATTTACCTAAAAAGAGCATGAGAAATTAAAAGGGCAGAGAGGCCTTGCATAGAGCAGAAAATGGAAATAAGAAACGGAGTCATGGCAGAGTTGAATAAAAAAACTGTAAAATTGTGCTGGACAAGAAAGGAAACCTGTATTTTATGGTAGCCTAGAACCTGGCATTCACTCAGATAAACCAGGAGAATGTGCACAAGTCTTGTGGTCTGAGAAGAGTTGCAGAAATGATGTAATTTTCCTGTTGATGAACAGAGTTAAGAGTGGCTTCTTCCAGTTTATTTGCCAAGTTGATTTTTTTTTTAACTCTTCAATTGGCAGAGGAACTTATTTGGGAAAGTGTATGAGAACCGTATGAATGTGAATTTGAAAGAAATTAAAACCACAGACATGTGAAAAACATTCTTTTATAGCATTATACTATGCACAGCTTTAAATTCTCTTGAATACATCTCTACATAAATATCAGAAGTCTTTTAGTGAGGTAGAGTGTAGATACTTAGGACATGATGAACTAGCATTTTCCCTAAGGCTTAAAGAAAGAAGAAAACAAGAAATTTCTGTATTTTTTGTTTATTTTTATATTTCAGAGCATGAGGCTCCTTGATAGCATGTTAGGATTTATTAGACAGATACACAGACCAAGGATAGATTTTGAGCGCTCTGAAGTCATGCAATGTTTATTTGATTTATTCATAATATACATGAGGCAAGTTAAAGTTCATCCTTTCTTGCTTCCTATCAGTGACTCTTTGGTCTACATATGCCAAGGCATTTTAAATTATGAAAGGGAATGTTTTTCCTTTTCTTTTAACTAAGAGAGAATCAATCTCAGATATGAGATCTTTGATGGTCAAATATAGACAGTTTGCTATTTGCTTATTTTTAAGCCAGACATTACTTTTTTCTTTATCCCCGAACTTTTTATTTTTCAAATTGATTTTTTCTCACTGACAACCTGAGAAATCCAATATTTACCCAGTTCCAATAAAAATCAGGAGCATATGTACGGGAAAAGGATAATTATTCTATGTGTAGTCTTCTTATATTTAATTTTAAGAACTTCAACTGGAAAAAAACGAAACCAAAATCAACCAAAAAACCAACCAAAAAACCCCTCAAAAACAAGAACAACAACAGAAAAAAACAAACCACAAAGCCCTTCTCTAAATAAGAACAACTTATAAAAATACCAGGTAGGTATTTTGCCAATGAAAATGAGTAAAGCCGAAACAAATTAATCCTGATCTTTATTTGGATACATTTATATGGACCCCATTAAGACATCTGTTTCTGTGATGATAACGTAGAGGAGTTGAATAAAGCATAAGGGATCACTTCTACATCTAACATCACACTGTTTTTGCACACAGGTTCCACTTACAGTCATTTGCAAAGGGGAAATTCAGAGTAATACCCAATATTTCTGAGGTGTGCTTTATTTCTACATGCAGTAAAGTGCTAGCACTTGAAAGTGGATAAGCTTTAAAATGTCTTTAAAGCCATATGCAGAGTTCTAGGACCTTTGATACACAAATTATTGTCCCTGCAGCCAATGGCAATTCAAATGAGAAATGTGCAAAATTCCAGTCCTAAAGCTCGATTTTGAACTAGAACTACACTTGTTTCAATAATCACTGCTGAAAGTGGAATCAGCTACAAGACCATGACAGAGATCAGCCAGGAAATTGTAAAGCCACATGACACTGGTGGGAAATACATTCCAGATTTGTCATCTGGTTTTATTGTTGGAGGAGATAAGGAAATATCTCTTTCAGAACCAAAAAGCATAAATCACTGTAGGGTCAAAGTCTGACAATATACACCAGATGATTTAGCATGCAGTTTTTAAAATTAACTACTGTTAAAGTTTAGAAACTGAGGTTTTGCATGTTTAGGAAAGCTGCTGTATTAATTATTCAGATTACAATATGGATTGGCACCCAACCTACCAGAAACAAGCTCAGCTTCTTTTATTTGTTTCATTCTGTAACAAAGTAAGGACAGTGGAAGGAAAGCATTTCACTTGCCCTTCATTATTATTGTTATTATTATTGCTGTTATTCAAATCCTGTGCAATATATTTCTAATTATGTAAAACCAGACTATAAATCACAACCCCCCAAAAAAACTCCCCAACCCCCCCAATACTATGTACATATAAAATGCATAGTGCACATATATTTGTGGTTCATATATACATGTAATGGATTGTATATATATGTATATACACACATATATATATTTTCTAGAAATATTTGATTCAATTACGTCAAAAAGACTGGGAAAATACTATTTTTAAAACCAAATCATAAAAAATCTATATTAATTGCCATATCTTGATTTTTTTCCTATCAAAAATTGGTAGAGTATTTCTGATTCTAGTAAAATGTTGGTGTTAATTTTTTTCACTTATTCAGAAATCATTAAATTCTATTGTTTCATATCTATGTGACATAAAATGATGAAATATAAACACAGACAATATAAATTGACACATTTTAAAAGACTTCTTTTCTTGAAACAATTACTTTCATGTTTTAAAAAAATGTGAAGCGTCTATATATCAGTCAGCATTATTAAGAGATTACATATATACAGATAAGTGTACATACACTAAGTGCAGAAATTTTAAATTCTTTAAAATTGTTTTCCATTTCTTATCTTTTTCTTCCTTCTTTTTCCCTGTTCTCCATAAGCTTAATTTTTTATTTAAAATAATTGTATTCAAGCTGTTTGAATTTTCCTTATTTTTTTTTTACTGTGAGATATATGAAGTAACACACTTGACAAGTTTTTGACTAGCAATTCTGAAGAAGATTTTAGGCTGGGTCACTGCTAATACAATCTGAAAATGTTGATCTAGAGATCATTATTACATACTTTGGACGATAAAAATGTTCAAGTAAATGTGATTTTAAGGCTAGTAATAATTTAGAAAGATGAGATTTGTGGCAATTTGGGAAGTTGTACAATTTTAGCTCTCTGATGTTTGAATTCTGAATTCATTGCTTTACAGTTGTAGGGACTGTTTGAAGACCTTGAGGACCAAGAAGGTGCCTAACACATTCAAACATCTTGGTAGTTTACCTTAGCATGCAGTACCACCACTTGAGACACTTTACTGATTTGCGGATTTTCAAAATTTAAAAAGCGTCCCACTACAAAAAAAACCCCAAAGATCTACAGTATATGCCGAATAAGATGCCCCAAAATAAAATCACTACCTGAGGTTTTTATTTACTTATGAAAATCCTACTTATGGGTTAATCTTGGAAGCTGCCACAATGAATAATGTATGATTATTTAAATGCATAAAATGTATTAATTTACAGATATGATGATGATAACTCTTGCAAACATAAGTAAAGTAAGAAAATTAAAATCAAAATCTCTATTGGAATTGCTCTAATTTATGCAGTGACTGCAGCATGTTGCAGTTAATACTTGTCAATCACAATAGATTAAACGGAACATTTCATATGAAATGTAATAAAATAATACATATTACATAATAATGTAATAAATGTAATAATATGAATGAGATCTCCTTACATTTGAAAGCAATAATAACAACAACAATAAAGTTTTTATTAATATTTTATTACTTCCAAATTTTGCTACAAGCAGGCTATAAGGGAAGCCACTGAAGGATGGTTAATATGAAAGAACATGAAACACAATGCCATCATTTTATTCATTTTTAAGACTTTTCAGCTTTACTAATTTTCATTTGACAAATATTTTATAAATATGAATTGATTTTATATTTTTAAATTCCCCAAATGAATAGAAGTTAAAAGGAAGAGGGAATGGAGGAGTTAAGTATATTTTTCTGTATTCATATTTATAATAGTATTTCAATTATGTTCTCTTTTAAAGATGGATAGTGATTAAAAACTATGGGAAATCTCTTCCTAAACTTGGCCCACTAAGAGTTAGGCACCTAATCAAAGTTAGGTGTCTGTAAAGCCTGTGACCACTTCATAAATTTTAGATGCTTAATAGTCCTTTATGCTACATATCTATCTGAGGTTGTGTTGGAATTTCCTCTGGAAAGTTAAATGAGATTAATTCTGTCCCTAGTCTTTTAGGATACATAAATATTGATGCAATACAATTTGAAACAAGAGCTGTGAAAGAAAACATTCATTTAGTCTGTATAACCTGAATTCTTTGATCAAATTGACTTAACTGAGTTTAGACATGCTGTGTGGGATTCATCTGACCACATGTAGGCATGTGCAACAGCTGTCTAAGGAAGTTCGGTTCACTTTCTTCTGAAGCATCTACCACTATTCTTCATTCTATCATGAAAGCTTAAACTGAGAAATTTAACTTTCAGGCATGAAAATCTTAATGAAATAATTCTTGTCAAAGGCGTCAAAGAACAATGATGACAAACATATATTACAAAAATCTTTGGAGGATTTCCCCAGTATTTCCCTGAGCTTTACCATTTAATCAGACTTAACTACTTGCTGTGATAGTAAAACATTAATGTCTTACATGTCAACATTGACATAATTCTTTAAAATGTCCTATGACATAGTTTTGATATTCCTTCTTGATTAGCTTGAAATGGTTCATATCTGTTGAATTACCATACCAATAAGAACATAAGTCAGAAACATAAAAAATAGTTGCACCAGGGAATTCAGAAGACACAGATACAAATCGCAGAGGTCTAATCCTGTGATTACCGTGGGTATGAAATGTTATGTTATTGGTTATTGCTGTGGCATATTCTTAAGGTGAAGAACATCTCAGTTCATCCTCACTAGAATGTTAAAATCATGGAAATAGTTATTAACACTTTGATCATTGAGGAAAGATGTAGCTGACTCTTGAAGTCAGCTGTCAAGCAACCCCTAGAATCGAGAAAAGAATGGCTGAAAGAAAAGCTTTAAATTAAGCATATGAAAAAATTCCCTCCACTCCCTAATTCAGTTTTTAATTTTATTATGGATAAAATTAGAATAATGATTTTGATCTAAAGTAGAAATTTTTTTCTCATTAATAACAAGAGAGACACTTCTATGATCCTGAACTTGTGTTTCAACAATTATTTGGAGCCCTATACAAAATCAAGAATACCAAACCAAAATAAATGAAAATTCCTATTTTGGTGTCTAAATATATCTGTATGTTAGGAAGATTCTTATGACTGAAATATTAATATCAGGAATGTTATTCATAACATTTGCAGTTAAAACTGAATTGTGACAAGGGGAGGGAGAGTGTATTTTGTCAAGGAAGGTTTTATTGTTTGGACTCCATTACCAAAATGTGCAGCACTAAGTCCTCAAATACATTAGAGAGGAGGTTAACCAGTGCATGAAGCAGCAGTTTACTGGTTTTCATCTGAGAAAAATAAAACATGCAGTGTTCAGATCTGTGATATACTATGAGGCTGAAACTTCAAATATAAAATATCTACAGAATTTATGAGTTGTAGAGAGTTTTTTTCCTCTGAAAGACCTTTATCCAATGTGGGAGAGCACTGAGGTAGATCTCACAAAGTTTTTTGGTAAAAGGAAAAGGCCAGCTATTACAAAAGCGAACCTTGTGAATTTGAAAACTATGAAAGTTTAGATGATAAAAGTATGAGCAGAAATGTATGAGCAACAACTAGTAAATATTTAAGACATTTCCAAGCTAATCAATATCTGGAATTGCTAATTTTAGTGTAAAAATAAATAGTGAAAACATACAAGCAAAAAAAATCTATACTTTCTGTGAAGCAAATGGAAAGAGGCTATAAAATATAAATGACACCTCTTTCCCCCAATATAGAGGCCTTCAGCATATACAGACAGAAAAACATGAAGGTTTTATAAATAAAAAATAAACCAGAAGCTAGAAGAGATTGTGAATATGGAAAGGAATAAGAAAATGCAGTAAGAATTTTCCAGAATAATGCTGCATTATTTAATTTAGCATAATTATAATTCCACAATTGCAGACTAAAATAATTCAAAATAATTATGCTATTTATAAAAACATACACTAAATTCAATTTATTTTAATGATTTAATAATTTAATTTTTTAAAAATTATTATCTAATACAGTGTGGTGAGTTGAACTTGGCTGGCTGACAGACCCCAACACAGCTGCTTTTCTCCTTCACTTCTTTAAGGGAGGTGGTGGTAGGGAATAAGATGCAAAAGCTTGTGGGTCAAAATAATTCATATTTCAAACTTACCATCATGGGCAAAACAGACAAAGCTTGGGGAAAATTAGCTTAATTTACTGCCAGTTAAAAGTAGTTGGATAGTGATAAACAAAGTCAAAAATAAAACACACTCCTTTCTTCGTCATCTCAAGTTTTTTCCTTGCTTCCTGACTCTTCTGCCTCCCCAGCCCCTACCTCCAGCAGAGGATGGGTGGTGTGGTCAGTCCATTACAGGACCTTTCTGCTGCTCCCTCCTCCTCACTCGTGGCTCCTTTGCAAAGTGGGCTGGCATCAGTCCCTGCCTCCTTCTCACAAAGGTTGCCCCTGCAGCCCCCAACACCCAAGACTTGCCACAGGAACCCAATACACAGCCAAAGGTGGCAGTGTCATAACATGAATGAATGGTTGTGAAAAAGCAGGGGGCTTTTCACAACCCCTGTGTGCTGTCTGGAACCTGGAACACAGGACTAGTGGGTCTATCATAACTGTCAATTTAGTATGTATTAAAATTTTCTTTTTTATAACCACTAAATAAATTCATATTTCGCTACACAGTTGGCAGTTTGGACATATGTAGGATGAGTATACCACACAATTTACCAGAGTTTCCTGTGAGCAAAGCAATTTACTGCTACTATTGCAGTGCTATTACAATTGCATTACTGCTGCAATTGAATTACATGTATTGCATACATATTGAGAGTTAAAAGAAAATGGAAGTTGGCAGGTTGAAATAATGGCTTGATAGAAAAGGAAGTAAAAGGTGCTAATTTCCTCTCAGCATGCCATTTCCATCACTCGTGGTGTCTTCACTTGAAAATAGGACAGCTTTTAAGATCCACAGAAAAACACAAACTTGACATATTAGGTCACTTACATGTCTTTCAGCATACAACATATCAATTTACTGGTTTATCTTATACATGTTTTTACCTGTAGATACATTTCATCGTATTTATAAGACATATGTAATTATATATGCTAAAACATAACTGCAGGATGACTTTTACGTCTTCATATTCTCTATGAAATATATATGAATACCAGTAAAGTAACTGAATTTGGCACAACTCTCTTAAAAATAGATTTTTAAAACATTTTAACTTCAGAATTTTTTTTCTAGGATTTTTTTTATTTTCAGTGCTTGACATGAACTGGAGGAATAAGAATACTCTTCCTCTTAAAGCTTCAAACATAATGCATTGGTTTTTGTCACCTTTTCTACAGCTGAATATTTCCTTCCACATAGAAGCATCTCACAGGAACTGATGCAACTGTTTTCAGCTAAGTATAGCCTATGTTATGCCATGGAAAACAAGGTCTACCACTCTATGAGTAACTTTACACTGCTTCTGTCACGCAAATCTGAGACAGCTCCCTGACTGCTGCACTACTGTATACTGTCAAGTAATGTGTAGATTTCCTTTGAAGTGCAGAATTTATAAGCCAAAATAAACAATAAAGAAGCAATGAAGAGCTCTGCCAGACTGAATATTGAACTGCCAAGCACCAATCTTCCCTCTTCTTTATTAATTCACTTAATTTGTGTTTTACTAATTCTGGCTAAAAAGATTGGCAGCAACAGGAAGAACTGAAATTAAAGTGGCATGTACAGAAGAAGGAAACAAGTAATTAGGGGAATAAAAGGAGGTAATAGAATTTCCTGAAGTTTCTAGAACCTGATATATTGAAGAACTGGAAAGAATATTATCTTTTTCAGAGAGTGTGAGATAATAGCATACTAAACTAAGACAATAGTATACTAAAACAATACAAAGGAATATTTGAGCATTGTATCTGCTCATTCTATAATAAAGAACTAGTTATGATAATAGTATTCAAGTAGATGAAAGGCTGCTGTGAATGTCAGGGGGATAAATTGTTTTCCAAGTCTCTTGTAAATAACTTGTAAAATGGACTTAAGCGACACTGAGAGATTCAGAGAAGGAAAATGCAAAAGACAAACAAAAGTGCAATCAAACAACAAAAATCACACACCCACAAAAAACCAACTCAAAGTCTACCAAACAGGAAGAAGCCTAGCAAACCTCCTAAGTCTAGCTGATAGCTACTTCCTAACCAGTACTTAACATGGGAATTACCTGCCTACAAATTCTGTAGACTAAAACCTATTTGAAAGATAAATTAATATTGATAATTAATATTATCAATTAAGTACATAATAAGTACATTATTAATAAGTTAAATATCAGTCTCCTTTCAACAAAACTCTGAAAGTCTTCTAAGAGATGAGTTTTCTGCTCTAGATAAACACCTACAGAACAATTAAAGTTCTCAGCAAGAATGCTTTTTAAGAAACATCAAACACATGGACTAAAATACCACGCAGCAGAGCACCAGCCACACACTAGTTTGATGATTCCATGGCTGTGACAGCCTAATGGTAACACCTCTTCTTTGTGACAGGTTATATTAACCTGAGTAACCACATAACGGCAGGGAATGGGTCTGAAAAACATTTCTAGATTTTTCCTGGAACATCTTTCTATGTGTGTGTGTGTGTGTGTATTTATTTACGTATCTATTTCAGCATGCTACTCAAGCTGGACAGAAAAGAGAACACATCCTGGAGTATTACAAATAATGTGCTTTACGTAACACAGGTGCAGGTTTTTTAAATGTAAACCCTCTCTCTGCCTTCATATCTCTACTTTACATATTTCTGAAGGCTAGAGGTTGCTGGTGCCATATGCCATGTTATTGAAATAATTGATATTTACTTACGGGTAATAAACACATTTTTGAACCATGGGATGGCTAATATAGACTGACTGACATCAGTGTCAGGTATTCTACAGTGGGTTTTTTTTAATTTCAGCTCATGATTAAATTCAGAATTTCCAAATATTTTATGCATTTCATAATACATTTTCTACTGTGGATTCATACAATCTTCAAGTCCTTGATAAAATAGCTAAAAATGTGGGTGACTTTTTTGTATTCTTTATGTATAGTCAGTGAGACCAACAGAAGCAACCAAATGTGCAACCAAAAACAGTTTTGATTTTTCAATTCTCATTTTGAGCTGCACAGGACAAGTTTAAGCATTAAGATATGAAAATATGATCTAATACTTATCAGTTATTAGTAATTAACTCATATGGTTGATGAAACTTAGGAAGACTTCTCATTTGTGGTAGAAGTAGCAAAGATTTCTTTCCTTTTTCCGTGTTCTCAAAGAAGATATATTGCACCTCACATTTCAGATCAGAGTAAAAAGTGAGTTAGTGGGATAGCATATTTAGTCTAGTATTACATTAATGTCTACTGTTGCTTTTGCAGGTAACTGCTCCCATAAAAGTTATGTATTATCACTATCATTAATTTACCAAACCAAGGTCAGGTTCAGTTGCAGTTGAGTTTAAATGTTCACAATCATTACCGTCCCAGAAATGCTGATGCAATTTATTTACTCATGAGTGAGATACAAGGGCTTCTATAACAGGAAATTAAGTGTTCAAGGACACTTTTTCAGATTTTCCAGTAAGTGCGGACTAATTTTTACATACTCTCTTGAAATTAAATCTTGAATGTGTTTCAGCTTCACTAGCTGCATAAAGCTTTTATTCTTCTGTTTCTTTTTTGCTTTATATTCTCGTTGTCATGACCACCTGAAACTGTCATGTGAGAAAAGAACAGTTTTTCTCTCCTATATTTTCCGTCATCTTACATACCATTAAAATGTTTTCACTCCTTGCTTTTTTTTGTTCTCTGGCATTTTAAGTATAAATTCCAAGTCACTTGTTTCTTAAAGCAATTAATCTGCCAAGCATAGGTAAACCTGAACTTCATCTCGAGCTATAAAACCTCCTCTCTTTCTGAAAATTGTTTTTGAAAAATCAAAGTGTGAGTTGTGGTGTTTAATGAAACAACAAAACAAGCTGTTGTTTTAAAGAAACAGCCTGGATATTTTTTTGTAACATGTAAAACCATTAACAGCAACCCTCATATAACTACCTGAGTGGAAAAGAAAAGAAAAAACAACAAGGAGAAAAATAAGACTAAAATTCTATAGTTTTATCCATGTGTTCATTCATGGATTTCTTTTGTACTGATGCAATACTCCTTAAATATCACTTTATTCTTTAATAGCATTGAGGCCTTCTACTTTTAACAGTCGCCAATGACACAGATTCCACGCCTTCTCTGAAAACTTACTCCAACACTTGATCTCTTCCATGGTGAGACAGATTTTCTACACAGAGTCAGAATTTTCCAGGATTTTTTGATTTATGTTCATTGCCTCCCATCCTTCTACTGTCTGCCTTGGGGAAAAGTCTGCCTGTCATCACTATGATGTTTTTATGAATGGATGATGTGGGTTTAAATAAGTCTCTGCCTTTTGCCCAGGCCTCTGGCAGCAGGCAGTCACGTTATTGAGGTGGCCAGCACCCCAAGACCCACTCTCATTCATAAATTCTTTAATAATGGCTGATTTGGTCTATTATAGAGTGAATTATTTATTTAATAGACACAAAACTAACAGACATAAGGCTTAAAACAGACTATTACTACATGGGAATAAGAAAAAAGAGAATACTAGTATTATACACACAGAATTAAAGGTACCATTAAATTTACACCTAGCTAAGAAATAGTATAACTTAGGATTCAATGTTTCTTGCCACCAGATTGTTGAAGGGGCACACATTGAAGTCCTTTCCCTCAGTTTCCAGGAAAGTAACCACGAAGTTGTGGCAAGCTTCTGGAAGAAATTGTCTTGCACACTCCAAGGGAGTGTGTAAGAGACTTCTGCCTGTGATAAACTGTAGTACTTTTATAGTGTAAAAACAGGCCTTTTGGTCACCTATGTTTTTTTATCTCTTCCCATATCTGTTAAGATGGCAGACTTTTTGGCTCCAGAAGATGATATCTGCTGGGCCTTGCCCGCTTGGGTTATGTCTCCTATCTGCACTGGCCACCTGTGGTGGAGAGAGGGGTGATATGCCCTGACACAGATGTTCCATTAGGTAGCTGAAAAAAGAAAAAAAAAAAGAAAAATCTCCCTTGATCTTCTAGAGGTAGAAAAAACCCTAGTTTTTTAAAGTGTTGAGGAAACTTCCCAGTCGGACCATTCCCAAGGCTCTGGCAGTCACACTTCCAGTGCCAGAGATTTTCTCTGCTGGAACAGAAGCTCCTTCACATTGGGTGGCCCCAGTGACTCGATGGTGCCTGGCTTGACTCCCCACACACCCTACCCACACAGTCAGACCAGGTTTCCTTACTGGTTCTTAGCAGAGGTTTCCCTTAGCAGAGTCTCAGATGTTCTGTTCCATAAAGCCATTTATTCCTGGCACAGTGACAAGCAAACAGCACAAACTGAATGACAGACTCATTCTGCCTCATTTTTTTCACAAAGATTATTCACTCTTAAGTATGATCACAGATGAATTTTTAGATTTTTGTGTTCGGAATTCTAGATTTGGGATAAAGCTTAGGGCTTATGGTCATGAAATCTCATCAGATGAGAAATTATTTGCAAGGCAGAGAGTCATAACTATCACTGTTGCTGAGAGCTACAGTAATTTTCCTCCTGTTAGCGCAGTTCATGGGTTATTTTCAGTAATATAATAATAACAACAATAGTCTGAAAAGATAGCAAATTAATAAATCAGAGTCTGAAATCATCAAATAATAACCAAATTTCTGAACTCCCAAATGTATAAGCCACATAGGTCAATTTGAGATGATTTGCTTAGCTAATTTTCATCAGGACAGGCCTAAAATGAGAGAAAAGGACATAGGATATCTGTGGTTGATAACCAAGTAAAAATTCAATTTAGAAAACCTAAATTTCTGTAATGAAAGGATATTTTCCAGTATGTCTCCTCTGCATTCAGCCTCTGTTTTGGAAATCTCCAATTTAAAATAAGAGAAATATATGTAAGAAATCCAGAACTGATTTTTAAGCCAAAAATGCTTATTTTTATTGTCAAGTAATAGTGTCTGTAATTTTTTGTAGTTAATCTTTTCTTATTCCTTTGACCATGATCATAAGCTTACAATCATTACATGAATATTCATTTTCCTGTTGGAGACCATGGCACTAAGACAAGAACCCTGTTGCTTTCTTCTTTAATTTTTCTAGGAATTTTAGAAGAGCCAGGTTGTCCCTCTGGGTATGTGTGTGTTACAAAAGCTCAGCATAAATGTTCAAAGACACTGTTTTGGTGGTTTGGGGGAAAAAATGGTTGAAAATATTGCACTATTTCTGCCATCATGTAACAAACAAGTAACACAAATAACTAGAAGTTCTGTACACTATGTGCTAATTGTACCCCAGTAGAGGTCTATAATCCATTTTCAGATTCCTAGATGTGTCACAGAAATATAAATTAATTAATTAATTAATATAAAATGAATCCTTTCACTGAAGGGTTTTGTTCAGTTTTTTTTTTTTCTTCAATTTCTGCTAATACATTAGTTGTGTGGATGCTGCTCCACAAAGTCTGAAATTACCTTTTTCAGTCTTGGCTTGAATTAGTATATTAACAGCAGTAATTCTGCAGTCCCAAGACTGACAACGCTGTAATTTTCCAGCCTAATCATACTGAACTTCAAACGTATTCAAAGCAATTCTATTGAAGTTACTGTCTCAGAAGTATTTTTGCAATATGTGTGAATTACACGTGAGGACACAAGCATTAGACAAGTCCTTGTCAAGCTCTTTGGAAATGAAATAAAGGAAGATACTTCCCTGAGGTAGCAGTTTATGTGAACCTTGCCCCTGTCTTTGATCATGTTTAGACCTCACATGAGTATAAATTAGAAAAGGAATAGAAAATCCAAGCAGAATCTAACATTTTTAAGTTATTATTGGCAGCTCATGCCAGCTATTAAACTTGAGAAGCAATGAATAGTTAAAATATGTCTCAATCCACTTACACAACCTACACACCTCCATGAACAACTGTCATACTGAAGGGCCAAGACAAAATTGAAACTGTTGCACATCTCTCAGTATTTGGAGAAATCAACCAGCTGGAGTGAGCGATCTGATTCTCCAAGACCCTGGTGCTGACACTTTTGCTATCATGCATGTGTTATCTACAGACCATGTGTATGTGGGTGAGATAGAGAAATCATGAACAACCTGCTATGCCCATCTCACTCACACCTTAGTTTTTATGTCACAGAGTGGCCTAGATCTCTTCTTGAGGTTATCTCACTCTGTATTGCCTTGTGTCAACAGAAAGTCCCATAGTACCTTCATAATCTTATAGTCATTTGGATGACAGAATTGCTGAAATCAGGAGTCCTCTGGAAACTCTCTAGTCCAACCCACCTAACCCAAAACGGGTCAGTTAAATTTTTAATCCCCTTCACTGTCTATTTACGAAACCTGTACTTCATTGCATAAATCAAGTATTATGCTATGACAAGCCTTAATAAAATAAAAATAACATTCAGTGCCCTCCCATCACACAGAGCCAATCAGCTCATCATAGAAGGCTATGTCATAGGTTAAGCGTGGCTCCTAACTCATAAATTCTTGCTGTTAATTCCCACTCTCTTCTTGTCCTTCACATCCTTGGAATCAAGGTGAAATTCAGCAGGTGAAGTTCTTTAGCTCTTCATTCTTTCTCCTCTTGGAGATAATAATGACATTTGCCTTCTTTCAGTCCTCAGGAACGTCTTCTAATCAACATGATTTTTCAAAGGCAATCAGGGGTCTACTGAGTCCTATGTTGGAAGACAGTTCCTGGGGGGCGATAAACTCCCAGCTGAGCCTGAATTTTTTCAATACTTGCTTCTCCAGCTGGATGCACATATGTCTATGGGGCCTGATAGGATTCATTCCAGGGTGAGCAATCTGGTGTTATTGCAGGACCTCCCTCCAGTATTTTATAATGGTCTTGTCAGCCTGGAGAGGTCCCAGCTAGATGGCAGTTACCAAATGTAGTTTCAGTTTTCAAGAAAGAATTTTATGATTCTATGAAGACCAAGGTGAAGGAGGCATGGAGTACCTTGACCTTTTCCAAATTTTCTGCCACAAGTTTACTTGCTTGCAGAACACCACCATCACTGGACCAAAAATTTCCCTATCCTTATTTTTTCTGATCATAGTACCGTGTAATTATAGAATCATTTAGGTTTGAAAAGATCTTTAAAATAATCAATTCCAAATGTAAACCTAACTCTGCCAAGTCCACCACAAGTCCATCATGTTCACTACTTTAATGATTTAATAGCTCTCAGCTATGTCCTACTTCAGACAATGAAATTAAAGAGTAACATAGGTTGTAAGAATTCTCTAGGAGTCATCTTTCACTATCTGTCCCATTTCTGAAAGCCAGACCTATTCAGATCAAGTTGCTCACACCTGAGTCAGGTCAAATTTTGACTGTCTCCAAAATGAAGATTCTACAACCTCTGAATACCCTTTGACTAATTTATTTTTCTGTAACATTTATTAGCAATTTCATATATGTTATTGCAGCTTCTGACTTTCATCCTTTTGCTGAGTATCTCTGAGGCAATAATGCTAATATCTCTCTTGTAAGTTTTAAACATCAGTTCTGTGTTCAGCATGATGAAAACTATTTTCCTAGAATTTACCTTACTTTTTTCCACAGCAACTCTTTTTTCAACACCAGGCAATGTTGTAAGGTCCTCTAAGACCTTCTAACCATCAATACTATATTTAAATAACTTAATATCTTTTCCAAACTCACATATATTACCCCTTAGCTTTTTCCTGGCTAATAAGGGAAACTGAATAAAATTGATCATACCAGCCATCCTGAGAGATCTTTCTGTTGACCTTTCTCTGCTATCAAAAGTCACCATAAAGTCATATAGTTTTTTTTCAATTCCCTAAACAATTCTTCTAGTAAGACTGACTGTCATCCTCCCTTATGCTCAGGGACAACACCCACTGCTTGCACGGAGGGGTCTGGTGTTGTTGGCCCAAGGGCCCCAGGGACACAGGCAAGGCTCTGTAGCTGGACTAATAGAGTTGTTTTTCCATATATATGCTTCCTTTCTGCACACAAAAAGATTTTGACTATATCAAGTGCAAGTACTCTTCCATGCTTGATGGTTTTCCCTCTATTTTTACTGAAAATAATCCTGCATGATGTTTCTATTCAGATTGGTTCTCTTCTAGTTAATGTGAAACACGTCTGTCCCGTGTAGTTTCTTTAGGTTTTGCATGTGCAGCTGACAGTGTTACACAAGCTGTTGTCCAGAGGCTTGGACTCCCTGCTGGTCAGAACCCTAGCAACCTGAATGTCCCCCCTAAATTTCCCACCTATGCTTCCCTACTTTATTGTTGCCATCATGGGTTAGTACTAATAGTTCTGCCTTTCAATATCAAAAAGCTTTATTTGGTCATTTTTAGTGCCACAAAATCAGCAGTCAGCTTGAATGTTTACCAGAATTACTGCTACATACACCTTCTTCTGCCACCCCTGAAGAGGCTCCGTTCCTTTACTCCACAGTATCTCTAGAATAAGTTAATAACAAAGTCAGGCCTGGTCTTGAAGGCTACTTGTACCTCAAATTCAGACATACCTAAAACTACAAAGAAGAGTGCAGGGTGATGTGAATTTTATACTCTTAGAGCTTCCCACTCCCAATGAAAACTAACCATTTATTACACTCTCTCTCATGGCTGAATGGTACAAATTAAAAATTCACCAAGCTTACCAGCTTCCAGAAGTCAGCCACAGATGTTCTTCCTCTGGCTCTTCCCATACAAAACTGTAATGAAAAATTCCCTGTGTCCTTTTGTTACTCACTACTTTCTTTAAATTGCTGAGGAAAAATATTAAAATAATGGAGCAGCTCTAAATTTAAAATAGGTTCAGGTGCAATTTAGATTTTTAGCCATTTACTCCCAATGCCAAGACAAAAATATCTAAGTCCCATTTTTTACTATTGTCAGCTCTCACCTAAAGCATATTTGAGGGAGAAATTAATGAGAACTGACATAAATAAGTTAGATTTTCCAGAACAGGAACAGGACTGCCGTTGGATGATAGCTGTAAGGGGTTTTAAGCAAGCATGGGTGTAAAGACCATTTTTGTAGTAAGAACTCTGAATTCAGGTTAGTGTTCTGTTTTCCCTTTTTTCACAGTTTAGCCGGTTTCTCTCTTGATTAGACATCTTGTCTACGGCTCATTTTGGACAGAATACTAACAATATTCCTTCCCTCTCAAGCCCTTCTGTTATTGAATTTGTAGGCCGTGTTATCTTTTGGTGTCTGCTCAGTAGTGTTAAACACTGTGTTATTCTACCAAAAGTTCAAGTTATCAGCTATGTAGAAGAGAATTAGAATATATAAATTCTGATGACTTTGTTAGAAAAAACAGATGCAACAGATGCACTGCTAGAGACATTAAATTCCCTATTAAATCTCAGAGGATAATAACAACAACAAATCTAACATCCAGAAAATTGAGTGCTAGAAAACATGAAGCTGAGAGAAGGAAAACAAAGGAATTTGGTCATGGAGAGGTGGGAAGATAGCCAGAAGTTTGAATGACAGCTGAGCTTATGTCAAGGAATTGGAATGCTAAAAGAAATCAGTTTGTGATCTGTATAACAATCTAAAAAAAAAAGTAAACTATTATAAGTTGGTTTAATATGTGTGTTCACTGAAAAACCTTGGTGAAATCACAATATTTGCAAAACCTAGATTTGATCAGCCTTATGCTCTGAGATCCAAATACCAAATCTCAGTGTTCTGTTAGACAAATTTTTATCATCAAATCGTTAATGTGAAGCTATCTGAATATAAATATTTCAAGAAAATGCTTTTCATTCTGATAATCTGCAGTCAAACTAGTCTTAACTAGTCCAATTTCATCATTCTGTGTTAAATACATCTAAATGTCAGCTGTGGCACATTCAGCACCTCTTAAGTGTTGTCATTTTATGATTATTTCCTTTCCATGTATTTCCTTATAGCATTACTTCTTAATCTAATTTAATTTCTTATGCTAATTTATGCTAAGTAATGCAGCCTTAGACCTGTGCAAAATTATCAAACACATATGAGGATCTCAGTTGAAACAAAGTGTTTCAGCATTCTGTTCATTTGTACCAGAGTACTTCATATCTGATAAGTCGTTGCAGTTTTTCTGTGAAAATCAACCTGAAATAATGCGTGGCTCCAAAGAATATAGCTTAAAGCTCATAATATATATTTGTTTTTATTTTTTGTCTTGAACTATGGTCCTTAAAGGAAGAGTAAGGTGGGTAGCTGCGAGTGAGCAGGGTAGTGTAAATATATGTCTGAAAGGACGTGCTGACTCAGAATCTGTATGTAAGACTGGGATATATGGGATCATGACTCCATGATCATATGCATGTAGACAACTCCTACATTAAAATATATCTTGGCCAGAGACTTCTTTTTCTTTTTCTTTTTCTTTTTCTTTTTCTTTTATTTTTTTCCATTTTGTAGTGATTTCTTTGTATTTGTATTCAGTGCAATTCACTTCCATCACCACCTAGTGTAATGATAAATGTCTTCAACTTAGTCCTCAAATGGCCTTTGTTAAAACTTCAGTGCAAATATCAATTGACATTTTGAAGGTCATGACCAATCCCACTTAAAAGTAAGATTAAATTAAAGTTCAATTCATAATCCAAAAACCAAAAGTACAGAGTTCACAAAATGTTATTAACAGCTATATTGTAGACACAATTAATTCTGGTATCTGAATCTCAGGACAAAGCCCATCTTGAGAGACCTGTATCTTATTTTATATAAGACATATTTACATTTATATATCTTATTGTAGCATTTACAAACCAAGAATAAAAGTTCATGAGAAAAAAATAGTGTTGTTTTCAGGTGTTGGTTTTCTTTTTCAGTTCTTTCTATCAGAAAATGTACAGCTCCTACTTATTAATTTTTGAAGTCGTTTCATAGTGGATTCTTTACCAGATATTTATGCCTTCATATACCATTCATTCTTGTAAATTCCCTGTAATTTCAAACTGTAATTGTGAAAAATTATGCATATGAAGTAGCAAGGGTAGAGGCAAATTTTAGTAAGTATGGACAAATAACTCCACACTTAAATCACTTATTTAGTATGCACATATCTACCTATTGGATGCCCAAATTTATCAAGTGTAATCTAGATCTTTATTGTTGATTCTTTAAAAAAACAGTAATGTGTGATCCTAGACAGAAAGGAATTAAACCAAATTTGCTCTGATGGTGTTCAAACTCTCAGTACTACAGCATGTCTTGGAAAACAAAGAAAAATTTATACAAGGTATTTGTATACCTCACAAAATGAGAGAGAGAAGGAAAGCTGTTTTATGTCAGTTCAGTTTCTTAAAAATAGTCTTTTCCCTGCTATTCCTCATTATGAATTACATTTACTACTGTGCAGAAGAGACAATAGTAGAACATAGTACCAATGGAAATATCAGAAAGAAATTTGCAAGGATAACCTGTGTTTTCAAGTTTCTCTGTTTTTGTTCAAAGTACCTTACATTCTCATCCAGGAGATGCTGAGAAGCAAAGAGTTATGTAATTCTAAATTCTATGAACCCATCTCATCAGCACCAAATGTAGCTGCTATATAGCAGAAGTGTTTTTATTGTCTTTTACAACAACAAGTATTACTGTCTTTCTACAAATTGCTTCGGTCCAGTGCTGCAATGAAAGAAGAACAGTAGAACTTATGTTTGCTTGTTTCGCTGTTATTCTGCCATTTTCCCCATCTTTATTTTCCTTATATTATTTTCTTAACTGCAATCTTGAGCAGGTTAGAGATTTGATAAATACTCCTATTCTCATTTTCTCATCTACAATTTACCTCTGTCTTACTCCCTTTTGTATCTTCTGCTCGTGGAATCTTGACACTCTTTAGTCATTTCTGGTTGCTTGATTCTACTTGTGCTGTCACTAATGTCTTTCTGCAAATATGCTTCATCTTCCTGAAAATGTTAAAGGATGCAACTGCTCCAGTGCTGAAATTTTATCTTGTAGCAAATCCTGCTCCAAATATTAAGAGGTTGAACAGCTTTTTTACAGCTTTTAATAACTGTAAAACATCAATTTATAAGTTATAAATATAGGAAACAATAGCATGAAATTAGAGACATATATTTTTGGTGTTTTAATTATTAATAGATTTTATTTTGGGGGATGAATTGCTTAATGCAAAGTATTAAGTAAAATAATTAATTAAAAGAAGCATTTAAGATTGTAATATGTAGTTTCAGATCTAATTTTCCAAACATTACTCTCCATTGTTTGGATGATTTGTGATCATGTCTTAAGTATTGCAGATTCAACTTCAAATGAAAATAGTGCAGGAAAGAGGTATGTCCTATTCTAAATAACAGAGACTCAGAAAGAATTATGTATGCAGTTTAATTTATGGTCAGATTAAAAAAATCCAAACCCAAAAGCCAACAGAAACAACAAAACTGCCAACCAAAGAACAAAGAGCTGACATCCTACACTTTATTGTACAGTATGGAGGCTGTAATACAAAAGGCAGCATTAGTTCCAGAATGGAGGCAAACAGGTAAGAATGTGTCCAGTATTTCTTTTAAGGTCTATGTTTGCACATGGCATATTTGCTAAGCATGGCTTTGTAATATCTTCAAAGTTTTTTGAAGTTTGGTAGATTTTTGAAAACAGACACTGCTTCAGCTCGAGTAGATTTAAGAATGAAGAGAAGAAAAAACCCACAAAAAATGTTAGTAGGTAATTTGCAGAGGAAATGTAAAAATGAAGGTCAAATTGCATTTTTTTTAAATATAAAGTTAGGGCTGTATGAAATTTGGTTAATTCTGAATCTTTATTTAGGTTGAATGCCCACGTAAAACTTTTTTTTAGATTTCTCAATTGACTTTTGAGTCTGGTTCCTTAGCATCTAGGGCACTGATTGTACAGGAAGATACCCAGAAATATTTTGTAACACATGATGAATTACAAACACTTTACAGAAGCAGTGGGAGGTATTGTAACTTAAGTAGTATTGAGGGTCTGGTAAAGCCATCTGGCCAGTTAAAATTAAAAGGGAGAAAATTATGAATAGTTGATCCCTTACCCGCAAATGCACTGTTTATCTCTAACCCAGTTTAACAATAACTTAAACTAGATTTAGGATGTTATGAGAGTTATCACAAGTGAAAAGGAATATGAAGAAAGAGATGACTGCAATCTGTAGTGGACAACCAGACATCTGTGATTAAAAAATGTGACTGGTTTTGCACAGCCTCTCACAGGTTACACAAAGAATGACTACTGTGTAAGGAGAATGCAGAGAAAAAATTAACAAGCTCTGCAGTCCTGGCCTAACATCATCTAAGAAGAGTACCACGACCCAGGAAGATGTATAGGACCTCAGCCTTCTTTATGGGGATGGGGAAGATGTGGTCAACAGTTTCTTCACCATAAAATGACATATTTCTATAGATAATAACTAATAACATACCTGCTTTCCATTTCAATCAAATTGTTCTGAAATAAACCTGCCATATATACAGCTATATAAACGCTGGTCCTGCAGTGTTGTTTCACTCTATTTCCCACTAGGTGATCTATTAACAAGAACGTCAGTTACCCTCACCTTCAGGTGCAGGTCATAACACCATGTACATTGTTAAGAAACAATTCCAACACATAATTCACACAGAAGGTTATAAGTATTTTGGCCCAGACTGGATATCATCTCACAAAATGATTGTGGAATTAAATTTCCGTGGACTCTTCATTCCTCAGGCTGCTCAGAACATAACTGTACAAGACCTAGAGCAACCTCATCAAGCTCTCAAGCTAGACACAAGTCAAGTAGGAAGTTAAGCTGGAAGAACCCATGGACTTCCCTGCAAACAATTTTTTTCCTGTTTTTCTACAGGTCTTCAGAACATACCCACTCCAAAACAGTTCGTATGGGGACTCATGTATAAAAAAATAAACAGTAGGAACAAAGGCATTGCCTGATTTCTTTTGTTTTCTTTGCAAATGCATTTCTTGTGTGGGATGGGGACTGTAGTCTTGTCAGAAACAGAAAAAGATTGTGAGATCATATGCATATGTAATTTTTGATACCTAGAGCCATCAGAAGAGAAAAAGTTTTTTTTTAAAAAAAGGAATGGAACAAAATAAGAAGCATGAAAATAGAAGACAAACCTCTAACAATCAGTAGACGTGAATTCTTGTAGTTTTATTTCAGGGCTAAGTATATGCAATGGGAACGTGCTATTAGAATCCATCTTGTACAAACATCTTGAGTTTTTACTGCTGTTGTGTAGTAAGTCAAGATTTATATTGTGAAGTGTTCATTTACAATCCTTTCTACCCACGCTAAGTACCTTTAAAAATGCATCATCTGAGACAAATGATCAAGAGCTCATTGAAAAATTGCTGCACATTTATAACTGACTATGACTTTATTACAAGTCACAGACCATACATTACTTAAAATCTGGTCAGTACAGCAGCACACCAAGGAAAACAATGTTTATATCCTACTGCAAGTTGGGGTTTTTTGGTTGTTATGGTTTGGGGGTTTTTTTGGTTTTATTTTTCCTACAAGGTGTCTTCCTGTAAGGATGATTTTCTGAGCATCTCCATGGCTACAATTCTGCACAGGCTACTTAATGAACTTTGCAGTGTCAGAAACCCCTGACTTTGCATACTGTACAGATTTGGATCAGACCTTTCATAGCAACACACACAGCTTGCTGGATTTTTATACATACTCTCTTGTAAATCACTGGCAATACGTAGCAACTGTCTGTCTCAGCAGTCTGTATCTCATTGCTATTCATAATGGGCTGGCCTGAGTAACTCTCCTTCAAGAATATTATCCATAACACAGATTCTGCCTTCTGTTTAAACCTCATTTCTAGAATGCAGGTGTTTTGCCACTTCTGAATCAAGCCTTATCCATTTTCAACCTCCACAGCATGATTAGGACTGAATGCAAACTACCATGCATCCTTGTTTCCTTAAAAAGAGGAACTCAGGCTCCACCAGGCATCTAATCTACTCAATTAATGGTCAAGATCCCTCGGTTGTTTTGCAGCATGTGTGCAGATAATAGGTTCAAGGGCATCAGAAAACCATAAAGACTTTGAAGGAATTATTTCTGACTTTTGCAGGAGTTATTTCATATATTAATAGAAGCCTATGATTGTATTTGTGTCACTTTGTGAGTTTCTCATCAAAAGAGCAATAGCTCTGGTAGTGTTAATGAAAGTACATGTAAAGCATGCAGGTCTTTACTCTCCTTAGTAGTCCACTCTGCTTCATAACTGTGATTCAGGGATTCTGTAACTGCGCTTTGATAGAAATAGAAGGGGAGTTTTTGGGATAGCAAGACAAAAATCATGACAGGCATCTGCGAGTATGAAAATATTCTTATCTCTAATTAAAATCACTGAAATGTACACTCATGGACTAGTCACAGTAATTGTTTTGTCCTGATCACACATTATGAATTCACCATATGGGCTGTTCTGCTCAAAGCTTTTATTTCCATACCCTCCAACTCTCAGAGCTAAGAAAATAACACATAACACTGAAAAAGACTCCAACAGTGCATTTATATTGGTTCTCAGATTGGTTTTATTTCCTGTGGCATTATTATCAAAAAGGACAGTGCATGCTTCTTCTATCATGAACTAAATATGGAGACTTAGATGTTTAGAAAACTTTCCCAGATACCAGATGTATAAATTCACATTTGTTTTATTTCCATGTTCAATCTGGATTTTAAAAATGGAAAGATATCTGATAAAAGAATTTATATACACTTTAGCCAAGGGGCACTCATGTTCCCTGAGAGGCTGCTGCTTTCTCCATCCCTTTGGGCTCTCTGAAGGAGCTCTTGATGCCATGCAGCTGACTTGCTAAAAGCTGAATAAACCCACACTGCAGAACACATATTTGTGTTGGTAGCTTTTATTTAAACAGCAACAAAAAAATTACACTAATAATCATTTCCTGAGGATGATATCATGTGTGTCTTATTATTCTGTTCAATGCATATGGGTAGATTTTGTTCAGTTACATAAGGACTGAAGTAATTCACATTATTCTAGTTTTAGATCAATATGAATGTGTGGTGGGTTGACCCTGGCTGGGTGCCACATGCCCATCAAGCCTGCACAATCACTCCCTTTTGCAGCTGAACAGGGGAGGAAAAATGTAATGAAAGGCTCGTGAGTTGAGATAAGGACAGGGAGAGATCATTCACTCATTACTGTCGTGGGCAAAACAGACTTGACATGTGGAAATTAATTTAATTAATGATCAAACAAACCAGAGTAGAGCCATGAGAAGTAAAACAGATCTTAAAAATATCTTCCCCCCCATCTCTTCCTCCTTCACAGGCTCTACTGGCCAGCCTCCTGAGAGGAGCAGGGAGAGGGGGAATGGGCGTTATGGTCAGATCATTACATGTTTCTTTTGCTGCTTCCTTCTCAAGGGCAGGAGTTCATGTTCCAGTGTGGGGTCCAGTCCTCCATGAACTTCTCCAGTGTGAGTCCTCCCCACAGTTCTTCATGAACTGTTCCAGCACTGGTCCCCTATGCGGTCACAAGTCCTACCAGGACACCTTCTCCAGTGTGGGCTTCTCTTCCCAGAGGTCTCCAAGTCATGACAGGAACCTGCTAAATTGTTGTCTTCCCACAGGATCACAGCCTTCTTTCAGTCATCCACCATGGTCCTCCATGGCCTGTATGGGGACAGCTGCCTCATCATGGTCTTCATCACAGGCTGCAGGGGAATCTCAGCTCCAGCAGCTGGAGCCCCTCTTTCCCTTGCTTTCTCCCTGACCTTGCTGTCTGTATGCTCTCACATATTCTCACTCTTCTCTTCTCTGGCCCCTATCACTTCTGTGCTATAATTTATTTTTATTTTCCTTCTTAAATATGTTATCACAGAGGCATTACTACCATCTTTGATGGGCTTGGCCTTGGCAAGCTTTGGGTCTGTCTTAAAGCAGCTGGCATTTGCCGTCAGACATGGCAAAAGCTTCTGGCAGCCTTTTACAGAAGCCACTCTGGCAAACCCCTGCAACCTGCCCCATTAGCAAAATCTGGCCATGAAAACGCAATACACAGTGAAATCAGAATCTATCATTTTGTTTTCAGAAAAGACTAATTCTTGTTAAATAGAAATTAATATTAGACATAGAATTGCAAATGTGAAACCATATCCTCGGTCAACATAAATCAGTGCAGGTCCATAGAGTTCAGTTGAGTTACGCAAATTAATGCCACCTGATGGTTGTCTGATCTTCTGTTGTAATTAGGATTGTAACCTCAAACCTCTGGCAAGATATTGTTCAAGCAATGGGGAGCAGTAAGAAGTGGTGTATTTGCTAATTTTAGGAAACTATCTACAGACTTTCAAACAGAGACATTCACAGGTCTTTGAACAAAGTATAGATCTGTAATTATAGCAGAATTTAAAATGAATTTGAAAATAATTATTTAATTAGCTTGCACATTCAATTATATTTAAGAAAGTATCCATATACAAGATACAACAAAGTTATCTCTTTCTCCTTGCTTTATAATATTCTACTGTACAGGCATTGAAATGAAATTCTATTTTAAAGAGATAGAGTCACACTGGGATATATACAAAACACAGTAAAAATTGCTTAATTTATATGAATAACTTCTGATGCATGTGTTGACAGGAAAAATATTCTTAGATTCTGAAAGGCCGATGCTGATACAGCTAGAGAGTTCCTAATGTAAAGAAAAAAGAAAAAGTACAAAGGAAAAAATAAATCTTTATCTTTTGACAAGTTTTCAGTCCTTTGCCCTAGTAAGCCAAACTAATAAAACTATAAAGGGTGAAGTGAAGATAATTGGTATGCTACAATTTTGCCCTAAAGATCAGAAGCTATTTCCAGCCTTTTCATAGTAAATCTTGACTTTGAGACCAATATGGAGAGAAGCAATATGTGTGAGACTCTTAACATATTCCTAATAACAGCTGGAGCAGTGAAAACCATTGCTCTCAGCAGTAGACTTGGACAGAAACTTTCTTCAGGTAGTTGCCTATGACTAAACAGAGCACATGATCACTGATATTAAGCATGGACCAAAATCAAATCTGACTTCACTGAAAGTTCTCTCTCCTCCTTCTGCCAGTAGTTAACAGTGAGGCTTAAAAATCATCCTTCATTGCCTATTCCTTTTCCTTTTCCTGCAGCCAGTAATTTAGGCACTTCCTATTAAAGCTAATTAATAAGTATGGAGATCATTAAGATGTCTGACAGTTGTTAAAAACTATCACACTCTTTACATTAATAACACCTTTTTTGCACAAACATTTTCACAATTTAGTGGGCCATTCACTAGTCTATATAAGGCAGGTATCCCTCAAAAGAGGAAAGTACTATGCAGACAGTAGATATTTAATTTAAGACATTATTTCTTACAATAATTCCTCACAAATCTTGTAATAATTATTTTCTTCTCTATCAGTAACTACCTCATAGCATGTCTCTCTCTGGAAAAGGACAAGATAGTCTGTATTCTTTTGCTGTTTGTTCTCAGTCTGCAGAAGATTCATAAAAGTCTGGAGATAAAACACCCACCAAGAACTGTTAATAAGGCTACTCCTGTGACTTGCTAAAAAGAAATTCAACATAAATCTTTCAAAACCTGAAAAGAATCTGACAAGAACAAAGGAAATACAATGTTGGCGTGCAGTCTGCAAACACCTATACAGATGCAGAAATTTGTGCTCAGGAGTGACCATGCAATTTAACAAGACTTGAAGTTCACATCATCCTTCTAGTCTCCAGATTATTCTAAAGTATTGTTTTTAGCCATATATTAACACCTATTTAGGTCTTATACTACCCATATGCACACATACATGAAATTTGTATAGAGGGCTCATGGTAACTTCATGTGAGGGACAACTGAAGTTCATATTTAGTCCCACAGATCCAAACACATTTCTCTGACACAAATCTTGCATATCACCTGAGGAGGACACCATTAGTCCCTGTGAAACTCAAAGCAGGTTATGAATATCAGTTCTAAGTAACATCCTACTATACCTGAACATCCTACATTCAAAACCACTGATTAATACAGAAAGTTGAATTTCAATGAGAAAAAACAAAAAAGAAACATAGAATAACTCCCTTAAAGGCTGCAGTATTTTCATTACCTTTTTCTTATTTCTATTTTTTTCACTGAATTCTTTGAGCCTTTTCTTTTACACATTATTATTTCCAATACACTCATTCTGTATGGTGAAAAAAATATAACACCTAGTAGGAGTCTGATTCATATCACTCTTTGGATACCAAGTGACATCCAGAATCTTCATTTAAATTAAATTAAATTTAATTAATTTAAATTAAAATATAATTTTATACCATTACTTTTTTACTCCTTGTAATTAGCCTTAATCAAAACTTTAATCCAGCAATTTATTTATTTATCAGAGGTGGTAAGAGAGCGAGACAGATCGTTAACTCTTTTCCTGTTTTTCAATGCAAAATGCAAGAGTTTAATTTCTGTATCAATAGGCTTTTACACTCATTTAATTTATTAAATTGATTTGTCACAATTTTTAATGTGTTATAATTTTTGAAAACATTAAATATGCCACTTATGAATACTTTAAATGACCCAACCCATTACACTTGTTGCTTGAAACTATGATCACACAAAAACTGAGCCAGGTTCTTAATTCTTCATCTTTATAAACCTATTTTCAGATAGCCACGTCAATTCTTGGCACTTGTGGAGAATTTTGTCACTTCCTTCAAAAACCTAAGTTTCAGTTAATGCATGAGTTGAAGATAATAACAGAAATAAATCATCTTAAAAGTGAAGACACTGCACTCCACTGCAGGTCAATTACTGTAAACATGTAACTTCACTCCTCTAAAAGAAAATGCAAGCAGGCTTTAGAGACTGGATTTGCAAACATGAGGTGCAAAAAATACTGTGATTTTTTGCTTGCTTCTTAAATTTTGTTGTTTTCTTTATTTTTTTCTCTTTACGTTTCACAAGTGTTGTTCTGTCTTTTTCACTTTCTGTTTGTTACCTACAAAATCCATTTCTCTCATTCTTTCCTCCACTCCCTGCCCTTCACACCAGGGAGGAGTTTTGGCTCTATTTTCTCCATTCTCTCTCATTTGACAATGTAGACAGCAGTAAGTCCGCTGTAGAATTTTCTTCAGGCCGAACAAACCCAGTTTTCTCAGCCTCTTCCCATATTTCTTGGAGTCCTGTGGGAAACGACAGGCTGGGAGTGGCTGAAATTCAATCGTAAGGGACGAGACAGGAATGAGATTGTAATCTAAAGGCAAGAGACACACCAGTCTCTGTGAGAGATGCAGAGAATCTTTAAGAAGAACTGATTGAGGGAACATGCAATGGTGACAGCCTGCCCAGGTGCTTCAAAAATCTGAACGGGCTGACCAGATATAGATATTCTCTACCCAAACCTTTAATTGACAGTATTTAGAGTAACTCAGAGAGAGACCTGAAAGAGACCAGTATCGCACACAGAACAAACAGGACTCCTGCGCTGGCCAACATGCCCTTTCTCCAGGACTGCATTTTTTTCCTTATGGGAAAAGGAGGCCATTGTCATATCACTTGTCAACATTAAACATATGTGTAAGGAAATGTGCATTGGTGTTCACGTCCGTTTACCCCCTCCCCAGTCAATCTGGTATTAAACCACAAGAACCAATGTTGACATCAAAAGTGGGATACCATTAGGCTTATCAGATATCCGTAACATGGGGATGGATGAGCATTAGGATCTGGAAGCTGAGGCCATGGCAGAAGCTGTCTCTGGGCTGTCTCTGGGCAGGGGATATCTGTCATGATAGAAGGCTGCATGCAGATGCCTAGTTCCCAAGTTTGGCCAGTGAGCTGCAGAGCTGCTCATGGCCTGAGAGATGGAGCTGCTACTCATTGGTGAGCCAGAGAATAAAGGGTAAATGTCTTACTAGAGACTTACTCAGGACATAGATCATTCCAAACCATGCACCATCATAAAAAAAATCCTCAGCAGAGAACACTTTTTGCCATCTCTTTCTGACATAGTTTTATTTTGCCTTTTGAGATCATTTAGTAATCTAATTTCAGCTAATTTAGAAGTCTACTATTTGGTAGTTCAAAATTATAAATGTTAATAAATTAATACAAAATCTTCCTATCTGGACTGTTGTGAATAGGTAAATTACATGAAAAATTTCTGGAGTTTTTAGGTAAGAAAAAGGTATTTTCCCCCAGATTAAATATATTTTCAGAATTTCTAAGCTATTGCTCTGGTTTTTGCTAAAGCCTTCTGTTTTAACCTCGGAGTCAGAAATTCTTTCTCACATAGTTTCGTGTAAATAATAGCCGATGTTTACTTAACAGTATTTTCTGTTTTTCATTCCTTTTGTGATAAGAGAACTTTGATGAGCATCTTTTTTCTCCAGTGGGATTGAGAAGGAAGTGACCTGTCCTCCAATCCCTTGTGCAGTTGGGAATTGTATAAGAATGTGACATATGTAAATAAAGTGTCCCTTTCCCCTCCTTTCTGCTGAACCTAGCAGGGGTGAGAGTGTGTTTATTGTGTTTTCCCAGACACACTAAATTAGCTTTAAAATACTTCCTTTTTTTTTTTTTTGTATCAAGAATTGGGGAAAAAAGTCTTTTCACTAAAATTTTGTGTTCGGTTTAAGGACTGTTAGTTTCTTCACTATTGTAGTGGGTTGGTTGTAGTGGGTTAGTACAAAAAACTTTTTTACATATTTCTGTTAAAGATATGAGGATGAAAAAGATGAGATTTCTACAATTTTATTTTATATTCTATAGTATATAGCATGCACTAAAGCTCAAGAGGATATAGTGTTAGAATTTTATTCAGATAAGAACCATTTGCCTTATGTGAGGCGGGAGGATGTCCCTGTAACTCTAAGGTCAGCTGATTTCTGACCTTAAAAGCCACATTGTAATCTCTTGCTTAAGAGGTTCTTGTACCCATTGCCGTATTTATGATGTGTGTGGAAAGTGGCAGACATCACTTTTTTGACTCTTCTGGTATTCAAGATTTCTTTATAGCTATACTTATGCTAAAATCATGGGACACTATGAAAAAATTACTTTACACGTTAATTCTAACCGTATGGTTGTGAGACCCATTCTATCCTAGATACACACATCCCCCCAAAACCCAATCCCCCACAAAACCCCCAAACCCACCAACAAATTTTATCTGTGATATCCTTAATTCTTTCTCAACACGAAAGAAGAAGAACCAGATCAAAACTCACTTTCAAATTTCCAAAGGTAACTTTAGGACTGATCCGACCCTTTTGCTGAGATTTGCAGGAAGTAGTTGCTTTTCACCCTTCCTGAAAGATTCTCTGAGGAAAAAGAACTGTTACTCACGTCTGTGTTGTCGGCTTTCAGCCTGCTTTATGTTGTTCTAATGCTGAACCAGAGATAGAAAATATTTAGTTCATACACACTGTTACCAGTGTCACAACCCAGAATGACCTATCTTTCCAGATTTGCTACGAAAGGGAAAGAGCAGAAACAAGAAGATATTCAGATGCAAAAATTAGCATCTTGTGATTGTATTCAAGACATTTTCCCAAGCATGTGCAGGAAAATTAAAGTTTAATAGGATAAGGAGTTGAAATTTTCTGTATGTTTACTTTGTTGCAGATATAGATGTTGTTTTGGTTTATCATTGTGTGGAATTGGTGGGTTTTATGAGGAAAAATTATGTTGTGCATCTCTTTTCTGTATCCCTTATGCATGTTAAGATATCTGTCTTTTATTCATAAGATATTACAGTCATTCATAATTCTCAAAATCATAAGAAAATATTTGCAAATCTACCACACATGACAAGCTGTATATGGCTTTCTTATCTCTTTATTATATGGACTTTGACTTTAATACTACACATGGATTTGTTAAAAGCAACACTTAAAATTAAGGGAAAGTAGATTTTTCCCTCTTCTCCACTAGACTGATGCTTTGTCAATGCTGGCATAATGCTTTACCTAAGCTGATGAATGCCTAATTTGGTTTCTACTTCCTTATGAAAAATAAAGATAGAAAGACTTTAAACTGAGATTAAAGAACTTTCTCATCTTCACTGTAATAAGTATTAATTCCAGTTTGAGAGTTTTTATGCACAGATAATATTTTTGTATTTTAATATGATTACAGATTTTAAGAATATTAATACATTATTCATTTATATCTTCTTAGAGGAATTGTACCCCAGAGAACAATTTGGACATACGTATTCTCAATTTCAAAGATTTTCTGAAATTCTGTTCTAATAGAAGCATAAAATAGTATCATATATATTTTAAAAATTGCTAGTAAGAACTATTCTACAAATTCTTCCAAGGAAAGCAATTAGTTTTGATACCTTTTTATTTTATAGTCATTTGAGAACAATAAATATAACTCTTTTTTTTGGCTGAGTATGAAAAATTACATGTTCACATGGCAGACCCTATTATTTTTTCCAGAGATCCTAGTGGCACAAATTCTCATAGACTTCATGATAGAGACCAAGATATGCATCACCTCGTCTTTTCTTTCGAAGACCAGTTAAGAAATTTGATACGGGCTGAGTTTGCTAACACATTTTGGGGAATACGCATGTTCATTATCAGAGGTTAATCTAAATCTTTCATCTCATTATTTTATTACATATATGTATATAATTTATTGAATATGTATAATAGAAATGTAGTGATTTGTAGCCATTAGAAACAGTATTTACTGAAAACAATGTTGATAACAGAAGGATGTTTTAGCTGTTGCTGAGCAGTGCTTAGACAGAGTCAGGGCCTTTTCTGCTCCTCACACCACCCCACCAGTGAGGAGACCAGGAGTGCACAAGAAGCTGGGAGGGGACACAGCCAGGGCAGTTGACCCTAACTGACAAAAAGGATATTCCACACCATATGGAATCATGTTCAGCAATAAAAGCTGGAGCAAGAAGAAAGGCAGAATGATGCCTTAGGTTTTAACCAGGCGTTTGCCTTCACAAGTGACTGTGGGATGGAACCCTATTTTTGGAGATACCTGAACACCTGCCTGTGGCTGGGAAATAGTGAATGAATTCTTTATTTTTATTTACTTCAGAGTTCAGATTTTGCTTTACCTATTAAACTGTGTATATCTCAATCCATGAGTTTTCCCACTTTTGCTCTTCCAATTCTTTCACTAATTGTACTGGGAGTCAGTGAGGGAGTACCTGCCTTGGTTTTAACTGCCTAACAGAGTTACACTGCAACAGCCTATTTTAAGTTGGTTTTTGACTAGTATTTGTGCACTAATTTTTTTGAGAAAATTGTTTTAGTTAATTAATTTAAGAAAAAATGCTTACTGTATTTCTTATAACTATTTTTATTGCATTTCTAAATACTTGTTAAGGAATTTCTTCTAGAAACATTGCTGGACAGATTAAAAGCGTGTGGTTTGAGCATACTTCCTATGAAAAATTTAATACCTATTTTTTATCATGAGTCCAAACCCATTTTAGTAATACGTTATTTTTTGTTTTAAAGTTCCTTAAATTTCTTTTGTTTCTGGCAGCAAAACATCTGTGCTGCAGGGTGGAAAGACTGGTGTCTCTGCAGGGGGTTAAAGTGTGGCTTGCACCTCTCTAACATAATAAGACTTCTAATTTTCATAAGTGGCAAAAGCCCTGAATTATCAGTTTTACTTGAACAGTCAAGAGATGACTCCATTTTTACAGGTTTGAAGAGTTCAGTTTCTACAAGAACCGTTCCAAACCATGTGTGGAAGCAGGATTAATCTGTGCTAGGTAAAATGTTGGTGTCAGTCAATAAATGTGTTAAAGCATGGCATAATTCAGCTACAGTTCAATTTCTGCTTTTAAATATTTTTATGACTGTCTCCAAAGCTCATAACTCCACATTCTAAGACTAAACAGGTACAATTGTTCAGTACAGTAAATTTTTGGTGTGATTGCATGAACATAAACTCTAAAGATTCCTCATCTTCATAATTCAGCAACAGTTAAACCTACACATGCTTGACACACACATAAATGAAGTATCAGTGCATTTTCTTAAACAATTTTATTTCTACTACTGACATGTCTGTTTTTGATCCCTTTCTGCCATTAGCTCTGATTTTGCTTGAGTCATCTGAGGGTATTCATTATATGAGAATGTATTTTCAAATATTTTTTCTTTTAAAATAGAATGGATTCATCAAGTAGTGGATTATATATGTGAGAGGATACTGATTATATAGTAATTGATAACTTCCATTATTTCTCCTTTTGTGTCCTGCATTTCAAAGCTCTTTTCTCAAACAAATTGCATAAAGACCATTTCTTAATAATAGATTAATTTGAAAAGAGAAAGCATAAACTACTTCTTATTTTAGACGTATATCTGTTTCAGCTTTGTTTGATCAAAAATTAGTTCATAGTTTTCATTTTATTTAAGATATTTTTAAAATATATATGAAAAATCTTCTTTGTTTCATTAATAACTAGGAATACTGTGAAATTACTACAAAAGCTCTTTTGAAGTTCTGTTTAATTTATTAGTGGATAGACTTTCCTATAACAGATGTAACATTTTTCTGACATTGTTGCATTTCTGAGATGCTTTTTTTTTATGCAATGGTGACGTGTCACATCTGCTAAGCATGCAAAATTTTCAAGCATAGTAATTCCTGAGGTGCCCAGGGAAGATTGATATGATGTTAAGACCCTCACGAATAATAAAGAACAGCATGTCAGCACATACCATGAAACCACACAGACTTCCAGCTTCCAGAAATCATGGATTAGAAATTTCCCAAACAAGTAGACAATCCTTTATGGTTTAGAAACCTGATTTTTTTTCTGAAGCAATAGGTGTGTGCTGTGAGGAATAATTTAACATCCAAATAGTACAGCATGCCTATGTGTGGGCAATTAAATTGAGACAAAGTGTCTTAGGTTAGTTAAATCAGACAAAATTAGGAAGAATTAGATTGCCCTAGATATCCAAGGATATATTTACAAGCAAGATTGCAGATCAAAGTTTGGCTGAAATTCAGTCAGAGAGAGTGAGGTTCACCCATGTCAGTGGTATAATTTCAGTATGTCCTGCCACCAAGAATAACTTCTTGTTTTAGGTAAAATGAAACAGGGTCTTTGTTTTCTCTTTTTTGGACTGTGTCTGGTTAGCTGAAATAGAGGGTAGGAATTCTCCTGGTGCTTCTTTAAATAAGGAGTGTCTGAAAATCCCTTCTTACAACTCAACCTACCTAACTCATATACTTGAATATGGATGACTGCCTTTCTTTGCTATTCTAAACACTCCCTGAACCTGTCATGTTGGGTGAATTAAATAGTCCAGGAACTGAGATGCTGATGCTTACTTCTCCTCTCAGCTTTGAGCTCATACCTAATAGAAGTAGTAAAGTTGAAGAAGTAAAGTTGATACCAAGTAGGAATACAGACATACAAGTATCATTTGATTAAATATGATAAGTCACAGAAAACAGGAAGAAAGAGGTGAAAATTACATTCTAAACCTAACAAGACTAATTTTAGATGTGAATAGTAGTATGTTTCAGTTCCTGCTTCCAGGAATGTGTATGCACCTCTGTAAATTTCATATGGAGAAAGAAATTATCCTATCTGCTTTATAAATCCTTAGAGGACAAAAGTACAAGATAAATTTCCATGTGTTTAATTCACTCTAAGGATGTCTTCTGCACTGCAATAGCCACTAAAGAGTTTCCTTATGGAGGACAGTATGCAAAGTCTTAGCAGTGTAAGGATAACACTTTGCTTCAGGTAAGCAAAAAGGCATTCCAGAAATTCTTCATCTATAGATTCCCAGGGTGTGCTATTCCTTCATTTTGAGCGGCTTACAGCAGTGCATCAAGTAGCAATAGCAACATAATAACTGCTTTCCATCTGTCTTGAAATAACACATACTCTGAGAAACAACTCAGCAGAAGCAGAAAGTGCTTGGAAAGATATCAAAGACATAGACCATAAGGCAGATCTGAAAAAAAAAAAATTACGACCACTTCTGAAGGTTATTTTCATGAGTTCAGCCACACAATGTTGACTCTAATTTCATAATAGTGTATGAAAAAAAAAAGTAATATTTTGCTTTTTTTATAAATGTGACTATTTCAGCCACTTCTTCCACCAAACATTTTAGAACAGAACAGAATATACTTGTTTACAGTATTAAGTTTCCTTTATTGAAACTCTAAATAAAAATTCTATTACATCATTTGCTCATTCAAGTACGCCTAATCAGTTTCGCTGCTATGGTTACTGTCAAATACAGTTTTTCAGAGGATGGAACAGAGCATATATGAATCAGGTATCAAATCCTCTTTATATATGTATGTATGTACGCATGTATGTATGTATGTATCTATCTATCTATCTGTCTATCTATCTATTACATGCAAAAGATGCTAGGGCAGTATTTCTAAACTTCCACTTTCTGAACTCCTGTGTAATCTTTCATTTAACTACATGCTAGACCCAGTTGGGATATTTCATTGCCCCAGGAATTGCTACCAATCTCCCTTTCAGACTGAGCATGATCACTCATATTCCCATTATCCAATATGCAACTTAAAAGGTTCACCAGCTTCGTTGCCCTTATCTGGACATGGTCCAGCACCTCAGTGTCTTTCCTGTAGTAAGGGTCCCAAAACTGAATGCAGAGCTTGAGGTGTGGCCTCACCAGTGCCATGTTCAGGGGAATGATCACTGCCCTGGTCCTGCTGGCCACGCTGTTGCTGATACAGGCCAGGATGCCATTGGCCTTTTTGGCCTCTTGGGCTGACTGCTGGATCATGTCCATGGGACTGTTAACTAGGGCTCCGAAGTCCTTTTCTGCTGGGAGATGATGAAATTATTCTATTGATTGGAAATAAACATACATTATGAAATAAACATAGATATTGCCAAGTCTCTGTGTGAGTTATTGGGTCTTGATGATCTTGACCAGCTTCTCCTGGGACCATCACCTACACCCATGCAGCAATATTTAAGCTCAGCCCATTTTTAATATTATAGACCACTCCAATAAAGGCTCAGTAAAGTGGGAGAAACTGTACTGACCTGAGGTATGTATCTAAAGTGATTCCTTTCCATGAAGTCTAAAGCAGAGTAAGCAATGGAAAGATTCATGTGCATTAAAGGAAAAAGTAATTCTGCAGCTGAGCTCTTATAAAAAGGGCACTAAGTAAGAAAGTATAGATCTCCAGTTTACTGCAGTTGAGGACTCTTTTTTCATAATGTCATGCCCTTTCTACTCCCCAAGTGTAATTCATAGAATCTGTAATTACAGTAAGCTCCCTCCGGTTGCAAAAAGGAGTTTTCAAGATGGAAGATCTGGAAAAAAATAACGGAGTAGCAAGGAAAAGTACAGAAAGAACCATTTCTAAGCTGTTTATACTAGGACTTATGAATCTTACTGGGTGTCAAAGGGTCGTCCAAAACACAGATCTTTAAGATGCTTTGTAATGTCAATAGGATAATCTCAGGTAAAAGGTGACTGCATCCTTAAGCAATGAAAGCCTAGCAGAGCCAGAAGCCAACTCTTTCAAGGGTGTATTATGAATAAGCCCATACATCTTTTCAAGTTATCCACATTTCTAAACAACTTTAAGGTAAAAATATGTTTTCCAGGCTTGCTTCCCATTTTGCTTTTATTTGTTTGTTCACTTTTCACAAAGTCAAATTACAGCACACCTTAGAGAGCAATTTATAGACTTAAACCAACAGGAATTATACACACACAAAAAAATAAGGGTACCAAGGTCACTCTTCAATGTCAATATCAAGCACAATAATGATCCACTTACATCCTGGGATGCTCAGATGGATATGCCTCTCACCACATCTAAAATAATGACAAAAGCTTTGCACCTGGGTTTAACAGCAGGAAATGCAGAGAAGAGCAGTAGAAAATCATCTAATTTTGCTACAGGTAAGTGCTTCCTTTCTGCTTGTGTTGCATTCTAAACAATATCCCAAAACTAGGGATACTGGAAGACCCTGCCCAATCAAGTATATTTAATGAGGTATTGTTACTTGTTCATTAATCTTTTTACCATAAAGTTGAGGGTGAAAAATATCAGTGGCAAGTATTGTCTTTCTGTTCATCCTCTTATTACAGTGTTGGAATTATTAGACCCTAAACAGAAGCAGCAAAGAGCACATTTTTAATAACTGGATACTTTTCATTCACTTCAGCTATAAACAGTTTGTGTTAAGGAAGAGAAATCCCAACTCTCTATCACAATGATTAAACATTTCTTTCAGTTTAGACTTTTGCCTCTCTGTAACTATACTAGACACTTGGGTGTGGTTCATTTGTTGCCCTGTGTATTACAAGTATCGGAAGGAGCCCCACTGTTGTAGATAAATTGTGGGTATCATTTCGTGGACCTGAATCCTGACTCCATTGCATGTCTGCAATGGCACTTACCTCTTCATACAATGAAAGAAAGCTTAGAACTATTTTTTTTTAATTTTCAGTGCTCTTTTTGTTGACGATTATTTATTTTCAAACTATTTAAACTATGACCATGACTTCCAGAGCCATTGTTCAGTGCTAGAATCTTAAGTGAAAAATTGAACTGTCAAAATTACCAATATCTTCTCTGGACCAGACTGAATTTCTTTGAAGCACTTGGCAGCCAAGTTTTCTCAAAGGACCTGTACTTGCATAGAATATGCAAGTCTTCTCCAATTACTTTCACCAGCTGGAGGCAACCATGTAATGAACATAACAATGCAAAATTTCTTTGATGTCAGGATGAAGGAGGCTACAGGATGCTAGTGACCATCGCCTTAAAAAATGAGGGGTAAATAGTATGTAATGGACTAACCAAGCAACTTCTCAACAGATCATCATTCACAATACTCTTTTTTTGTGTCCAAACACACAAGAACATTCATAAATGCACTTTTTTTTTTAAGAGCTCACAAATAGATACCAGGTACTATAGAATTTTAACAAAAGACCATCCAGCCCTTTCGGTGAAGTGGATATGGAATTATACAGCTGACATCACCTCACTACCTCAAAGTCAAACCCAAGTCTTGCTTAAGTGTAAATAAAGGATTTTTGTTTGGACAAAAAATATCTAGACTATCACACCTTGTATCACCTTGCTTTTTTTCATGAAGAAACAATAACATATTTAATAAAGACCAATTACAGTCCTAATATCTAATATAGCAGTAGAGATATGAAAAAAAGAAGAAAAAAGGGTTACAAGAAACAAAATCACAGTAGCAATTCTGTGAGCTATGAAAGATTTTATTATATAACTCTCCAGCTCATTGAGGTAGATCCTTGTTAAAATACTGATGTACCTCAGAGACCAATGAATTTCATTGTGATCATATGTCACTGCACAGATCATATGCTTTATTTTTTATCTTTGCAAGATATCATAATCCTGTAAGAATGTTTGACCTTTTAGCACATATAAGTAGCTATCTACATCATATATATATATATCTCTATCTATATCTATATGCTATCTATATCATTGTTCGCTATCTATTTCCCTCCTCTTGGCTGACTGGAGAAAAAGCAAAAGTGTTGTGTTTAGAGTGGGGAGTGTAATTCAATTAAATTGAATTTGAAAACACACGATTTTCCTCTCTAATTTTTCATATAAATTATTACTCAGTTAATAGTCTCAGTGGGAAAACAGTTACTGGATTATCCAAATATTTCAGCAGCTGTTTGTCCAAACGAAATTTGAAAGGTATCAGTTACCTACCCAGAGCCAGTGCTGCTGCTATTTTCTCAATGCTTCCCTGTGAAAGGACGACAGGCAGTGGGCATAAACTGAAATACCATAAATTACTTTTAGCTTCAGAAAACATTTTTACTATGATGGTGACCAAATACTGACAGAGGTTTCCCAAGAAGGCTGCTTGTTCTCCATCCTTGGAGATATTCAAAACCTGGTTGGAGAAGATGCTGATCAGCCTACTGGATTTAGGCTCTATTTTCTTCAGGGGCATTAGAAAAGGTGATCTCCAGAGGTACCTTCCACTCTCAACAGCTCTGTAATTCTGTGAAATCCTATAATAATTATACTGTATAGAAAAAGCATAGCAAACCTCTAGCAATCAAAAGCAGAGCTAGTATGACACAGGTATATACTTTGTGATTTGGTAAAATGTATATATATGATATTTTTGTATATAGGGAATAACTGATTAAATTCTTCTAATAATCTGCTGTTTATGTATCTTGAAAACTGTTTTTCCCTCTGTTCATATACCAGAAACAAAAATGTAACAAGGTAACCTTTGTTGATGATTCCCTTGATTCAGGGGAAGAGCATAATTTATTTTTCCCCCCAAATGAGAAGAGCGGGAGAACTGAGTAATATGGTCTGCAGCACTGACCATAAGCAAGAGGAAGATTTCCAGACAAAGATAAATGGGAAAGACTGTGCTTAAACAGAATTTTCTACAGCAGTTTCAAAGGGCCAGCAAAGTACATTCATCACCCCAGAAACTCCAGGAGAACAGGCACTGTATTTTTATGAAGTGTTCGGCATAATTGAGTGTAACATTCAAGCTGAGCTGGTTTTGTATGTATCAGGTAGTGAGAAAATGAAGCAGAATTAGCTACATGTGAAAATGACAAATAACAAAGTCACAGGAGATTTTGATTTATTTTCTTTTATCTGGCCTTATTACATGTAGATATGTGGGATAGTATCCTCATAACTCACATGACAACATATTAGTACTGCTTGGACTCCTGCATCCATTCCACTCTTTTCTTTTACATTAGCTTGTATGCAGCCGAAGGCATAAGCTTGTGCATGATCTGTCACCAACAGTCTGCAGTGGATGCCACGAGGTCTGTGATGAGAAAGAAATCCTAAATTCTGCGTAGCCCGTAGCAGAGCTTACAAAGAGCTTGCAAAGAGCAAGTGCTGTGGTAGCAGAAAGCAATAGGTTGGGTGCTCCTAGGCTAACTGCATCCAGGAGCAGTACCACAACCCAAGAATGAATATTAGATTTCAGACACCCTGTGGGAACATGGAAAATGCAATCCATGGTTTCTTTATGTTATGACTAAGCATAACATTTTTAATAGCCACAGAGTTAAACTGATGGGATGTGTCCCTCTGTGCTTCTTGCTGAATCAGTGCTTTAAATGTGAGGTATGATACGCTAGAAAAGCTGTTTCCTCACTGCAGTGATTCTCTTGCCAATGTCCTGAAGGAACCAATGGTGAGTGAACTGAAAGCATTCCGTCTGTCTGGTGGCACAGTTGGTTCAGGGCAAAAATCCTTGGATGATAAGAGCTGTGATTCAAGTGAAAAGGAAAATTGTGTAATTTTACAGCTTTTCATATTATTTTACATGGCACAGATGGAAAGAATGAAATGTCCTCTGAGATTTCATTCTAATCTGTCCCTGATGTAGTCCAGTATTAAAGAGGCCATTCTTCTCAGTTTAATACAACTGCAAGTAAAAGAAATTATATAATTATTAAATAGGAATGTCAGGCGGTGAATAAATTAGTTGCAAATACATAAAGACTGCTTCTACAAAAACATATAAGAATGAAAGAAAAAGTTTAAAAAATTGTTTCTATTCTTACCATGAGAAGGAGGTCCACTTTGTGGGATTAAAAATCAGAATGTCACAAAAAGAAATGGCTGATACTCTCAAAATCTCATTACCAGCAAAATGAGAAAACTATAAGACTCAAATATTAGTCCAATTAATGTGCTAACCATCCAAAATATGTAATAAATCTAGAAAATATTTTTTAGTAACACAGATAAAAATTATACAGCCTCCCCCATAGACAATTCTGAATATATACATCTTTACTCCAGTGCTGAAATCACCGTTCTACTCTGACTTTGCACCTGAAGATTGACAGTTTCAGTCATCCTCCAGGTTGCAGGATTTGGGGATGTGATCACACCTTACCAGTACCTTGAATCATGTGTAGGGAGGAGTGGAGTGGGGTGCCTGTAGGTGCATTCCCTTTGGCACGGGTCCCTTCTCTCTTCAGTTGTGTTGGGGGAAGTATTTCTCCACCCCATCAGGTGGCAATCAGCATCGTTGGTAGGGTACATCTAGACTCCTGAGAATTTAACAAAAACTATAAATATTATTATTTTGCTTTAAATATGCCCATGATATAAATCCACCTAATGGAGTTATAAGAAAATTTTCCTGTTGCAAATTAATGTATAAATTCATATTACAACTATTACTACTAAAGTCACTGACTGGATACTAGACTAGATGGATCACTTTCTCAATTAAGTATGACAGTTTCTATATGCTGGAGGTTTTACTTCAGGGATAAACTAATATTTCACACTCTAATTTCAGTGTTTGGGGAATTTTTTATTTAAAATGCACCTCTTAGTATCAGTTCAGGTCCCAAGTATATTTAAAAGGAGAAGAATATAAAAATAAAGGAAATCAGGTATGCATGTCATGAACATGAGAAATAAAACAGTGTATATGAAAACAAAGTTTGCCACAATAGCATGAAGAATGCTATTCATATATGAATCAATTTTTAAAATATGCTGACATTTCAGCAAGTATTTTAAATCTATATAGTTATTCTATGATTTTAGCAAGCAAGTTTAGGGAGGTAATTCCAACCAAACATTGTTAAATGGAACACCTTTGCTCTAATGTGAATATTGTCTTTAGTCAGTACTCGGACTTCAGATTATTTTTTTCTGTTGAGATGTTCTATTTTTCCTTGGCTGTTTTATCCTGTCCCTAAAAGCATTTATTAATGACCTCCTAGGGAAAAAAAAGAAATCTCACAAAAAACTTCCCCTACCCTCTTACTTTCTATCCATATAAGCAGCAAGAGCTTCTAAAAGATAGATCTACATACTCAAAAAATACTACACAGAGATGTATTGGTCAGGGCTGAACCAGCTAGCAAGGAAACACTAAATGCTGAATTCTGTAGCTGAGCCACACTTTCATTCCCACCATCACAACAAAGTGGCAAAGTTTAGAAATTGTTTGACAATTGACAAGTACTAGGGACAGCAGTTATTTTCTCACTTGCCTGCCATGTGCACTCAAAAAGAGCCAGCAGTCTAATGCCATGTTGGATGACTTAAAATTATCCAGATTAGGCAGTCTAAAGTCACAAGCTTGATGTAGTGTATATACCCTTTTCATTCTATGGAATTCAGATTATAGAAGTGGGGACACATAAGCCCTCCAACAGGTTGTCAGACTGCTGAGTGCAAAGAGTCAATACAGGGAATAGACTTCCAAATGCTGCTGATATATATTTCATAACATGACATAGAAAGGAGTAGGAAATCGCTGCAACTGTGGTTTGAGGTTCACATATCCAAGTGCAAACTTATGCCCCTTGGTATTAATAAAGGCTGGAGGATGAACAGATTGAAAGCAGCCCTGCTGAGAAGCACTTGGGGGTTCTGGTGGATGGGAAGCTGGACATGACCCAGCAATGTGCACTTGCATCCAAAGCAGCATGGCCAGCAGGTCAAGGGAGGTGACTGCCCCTCTCTTCCACCCTAGTGAGACGCCACCTGGAGTTCTGTGCCCAGATTTGGTTTCATCAGCATGAGAAAGACATGGACCTGCTGGAGCAAGTCTAGAGAAGGGTCACGAAGATGATCAGAGGGCTGGAGTACCTCTCCTGTGAAGATAAATTTTGAGACTTGGGCCTATTTGGCACGAAGAAAAGGCTTCAGGGAGAACTCACTGTGCTCTTCCAGCACTTAAAGGGAAGCTAGAGAGGAACTTGTTGCAGCGGTGTGTAGTGATAGGACAAGAGGGCATGGTTTTTATCTGAAAAAGGATAGATTAAGACAAAGGGAAGAAATTCTTTACTGGGAGGGTGGTGAAACACTGGGACAGTTTGTCTGAAGTGGTGATAGATGTGACATTCAAAGTCAGGCTGAATGGGATTCTGAGCAACCTGATCAAATCAAAAACGTGCCTCCTTATAGTAGGGTGTTTGAACTAGATGACCTTTAATGGTCCCTTCCATCGCAAATTATTCTATGGTTCTCTGAATCTGTAATTCTACTCTTTTCAGTTCTGCTTTTGGAGTAATATAACGATTTTCTGTTTCCAACTTTGGACATAAAGGCATAATTTAGTATTGCCACTTGCTTAGTGGCATAGAGTGTGAGTAATTCACTGACTGAATCACCCTTTATTTTTCATGTTGTATGTAATTTTAATCCATAAAGAAATCTGTTGTTTGAAAGGCACCATAGAAGAAAAGAACCAATCAACAAGAGTAAGAGAGCAAGAACTAGAGCTTTAATTTAAGCACAAATTACTGAACTGCAACTAATGTCAAACTGACTGCTGGCCTTCCTTAACTGGGGTTTTAATTAGATGAACAAAGGGAGCAAAAACGTACATGATTTCACATTATTTGAGATGTAGTGCAGTACAGTAGTTTTATAAGAAATGAAAAAGAAATTAATAGGAATGCTAAACTTAGAGAATTTTCTTGCAGATAAGACTTGCAGTAAAATTTCATCAGATGAAAGGAATAAGGCTGAGCTTTGCTAAAAAAGGTTACAGCCGGTATTTAAATACGCATCAAATACCCAGAAAACAAAGGAAAATTAAGCCACAAAGAGTTAATTTTGTTTATGTATATATACAAATGGGAAAGTATTTATTTGCATCACCTCATATAGAAACAATTCCACCCTCCTCCTTCATCCTTTTCGACATGTAATAAATTTTTTTTTAATATATAACGATTACTTCAAATGTATATTCAAGAAAGGGTAGAAGCTTTTCTGTTGTGCTTCTTAGAGATAAGTTCTCCATAAATATCAAGGAATTAGTCTTTAGAATATGTCTATTAGACAAAATTAAACTCATTCATAGCACCTTTTTGATGACATTTTTAGGAAGTGGGAAAAACTGCTGCACAGCAGTAGCTGGGACAGAAGAGTGAGAATATGTGAGAGCAAGAACTCTGCAGTCACAAGTTCAGTGAAGGAGAGAGAAGAGGTGCTCCAGGTGCTGGAGTTCAGATTCTCCTGCAGTCTGTGGTGAAGGTCATGATGAGGTAGCTGCATGAGATGCCCCTGCAGCCCATAGAGGTCCACAGGAGAGCAGAGATCCACCTGCAGATCATGGAGTAGCAGATGGTGTCTTTCTGGATGTCTCCTTAAAGAAGCTGTGACCTCATGGAGAGGCTCAGCTGGATAAGGTTCATGACTGAAACTGTGGTCCACGAAGGAAGCCAATGCTAGAGGAGGTTTTCTGGTAGGAACTGTGTATCCACAGGTAACCCATGCTGGAGCAGTCTGTGAAGGATAAGAAAAGACACAAACTGGCACCATTTGATATCGCAGTGGTGGTGTCAGTGGACCGATGCCGCCTTTTTCCCACAGAGTCCCTCGTGGAGACGCTTTGGCGGCACTCTTCCAGCACCCATGCGTGAACATGACCTCACCCCCGCAGGCTGTGGCGAGCAGTCACTCACACCCACACAGTCTATGCACGTTCCGGAGACACAGAAGCGAGAGGGATTCTTTGCGTGCAATTCCGAGACATTTATTAGAACAAACATAATAGAAGGGGGAGCAGAGGCAAAGAGCAAAGAACAAAAGCCCACACGTGGTTTTATCCTGGAGGATCCCAGAGGCGGGCAGAGCATCAGAAGCCAATAGTCTGAGGGCCAGGGGGTAGAAGCAAGGTTGAGTGACACAAATGGGGCCAATGGGAGAAAGAAGGGGAGTGGGGAGAGGACCAGGGGCCAGTGGGGTCTTGATGAAGGGAGAACTCTCTAGCACCATGGTGTGGGGAGAGACCATTTCGTAGTAAGAGGGAGGGTGTAATGTGGACTTAGCCACCGCAGCAATTTGAGAACTACAGCCTGCTGGAAGGACCCATATTGGAGAAATTAATGAAGGACTATGTCCCATGACTGGGATCCCATGCTGGAGCAGAGAAAGTGCATGAGGAGAAAAGACTGGCAGAGAAAACCTTTGGCGAACTGCTCACAACATCCATTCCCTACACCCCTGTGATGGGAAGAGGTAGAGAATTTGGGAGTCAAGTTGTTGCACTAACAGTAGAGAAATTCGTGATAGCATAAAGCCCTCTGCATTCCAGGTGGTTCTCAGAGATCAGAGGGGCTGGATGCTTTAATTTCTGATTCTAGACAATTCAGCACTGTCAGCCTGGTTGAGTTCAGTAAGAAATTGCACAATCACAGATTCAGAACTTCTGCAGTTTAGTTCTATACTGCAGGTCTTGGCGTGTTCAATAGGAACTTAGATGATCCAGATTCACTAATAGCAGAGTTTATGGAATCAACAGGAAGGCAGGTTCAGGATTGCTGGTGATAAATGCAGTAACTGCAGAATGTTGATATGTGTCATGACAGAATGTATAGTAACAGAGATCTAATAGTGAGAGAGAGAGAGAGAGAGAGAGAGAGAGAGAGAGAGAGAGAGAGAGACAGATTCCGAAGTCTTCTCTGATGCAGTTGGAAGCACAAAGCTCACCTAAAAAGTGTCCCTTCAGGGGAGGAGAGACAAAGTCTGTTGACTGATCCTGAGCAATCAAAGGCATTTCCCCCTCTCTCTTTTTGTCCTAACACTCCCCTTCTATACTATAATTTTTGTCCCTTCCCGAAGGGGTGAAACAATCTCATGTTATAGGTGGAGTTTTGGGGATTGTGGTCATATATGTACAGCATGTTCTCTTTTCTCTTCATTTGCATTCTGAGGGGTGTGAAAGTTAATATGCAAACAGAACTTAATGATGAGTCTCAGTTACTTTCAGTCACAATTTATTGCTGACTAAAGAGGTGGAGTGATCTCTTTGATCTTCCTACATCCACAAAGGTGGCAGTAAAAGCTGTCTGACCTTTGTCAGACAGTCTTTCTGTGCACCTTTATCTCCTTAAATGGCCAGATTTATAACAAGGCTTGCTTTTCAGGGTGAAAGAGGAATAAGGACAAAGGCTGCTAGAGATGTGTGAGTGCTCTTCTTTGAGCTTCCATTTCACAGCAGACACCCTTCAATTTTTAGGACCTTGCTCAAGCCAGGGGACCAACTCATGCTCTTTTCAACCATCCTCACCAATTCTTCAAATTATTCACCAACCTAAAGCCCCTCTATAGAAAGTCTGACAATTTACCACAAAAGTTGAGCTCAGGAAGACGAGGAGGGGGAAATGTGTAGATTTTTACGTTTGGTCGTATTTCTCGTTATCCTACTTTGATTTGATGGGAAAATATTAAATAATTTCCCGTAGTTGAGTCTGCATTGCCCATGAGAGTAACTTGTAAGCAATCTCTCTGTCCTTATTTTGACCCACAAGCTTTTTAGCATATTTTCTGTCCCCATCCAGTTGAGGAAGAGAAAGGATAGAAAGGCTTTGTGGGCACCTGGTAGTTACCCACCACAGTTATACATAGAGAAATCTTCATGTTATAGAGAAAACACTGAAATAAAGTGATGAAGAAAAACTTGATAGCCTAACCTTTGATTTACTATGGGTTTTTTTGTTTGACATTTTCTGTTTGGTTGTTTCTGAGCCTCAGCATTCTAACACTGCAATATTTTCCAATTACACTTCTCATTCAAAGTGCACTGCAGATGCTTAGTGGTTTTGCTTGTGGAAACCGTGATTTTCAGTTTAAGCACCAGGGAATGAGAAATGCACAGTTAATGATCACCTGTGAAGAGTTATATTGAAATAATTTGTTCAGCACCACATTAAAAATCTACAGAGGAATCGAGGAAATAATTGAACATTCAGTGCTGACATCCAGGTGCCTCAGCCATTTCTTTCTTAGTTGTATTCATTCACTTTGCAATTTCAACAAGAAAAGAGACTGGGTACTGATAGCACTTATAGCTAGGCTGCTTCAACAGTTTAAAATGGATTTTCATTTGTGTTGTCACCGTTTCTAACGTTTCTTTGGCAAGATTAACAATATAATTTCTTTTTCTTTTTTCTTCTTCCTAGAGGTTTAAAGCTATTCCTACCAAAGAATAAACATACCATTATTTGAAATCATTTAGCTCCTCTACAGTGGTTGTTTGCAGGGTTGAATCTTTGCAATCACTGCAAACACCAGCTGTAGTAAGGCAACTGTAAGCAGCAATAGGCAGCTTTGTGTTAATACTTTTTTATGTATGGTGAATGAATGCTGGAGGGAGGGAGTCTGTTCCTTGTGTAGCAGTATTTTTTGTTTGGTTTGCTTTGCTTTTATAGATATCAACTCACTCACTGAAATTTGATACATTGAGTAATAGCCATGATTGGCCTTATGGTAGAATCATTGATTCTGAGGAAGTCCTTTAGTTAAACATGTACCCAAAGAACGGTCTACATTGTTCTCATACCAAATTGCTCAGGAATTTGTCCAGAAATTAATAAAAGGCAAAATCTCCACTGTTTCTAATTACTGTTTAAAATTATTGCAGAATTATATTTACCATTGCATACTAAACTTCTACTTCAAATCTGAATGAAACAACCTCCCTTTTTTCCCTTTATGCTTCTGATTCAGAAGGAGTCGGAAATTTAATCATTCAGGGCTACCTTCATTTTGTTGCTTTGTGTCCCCTCAGAGGTTGAAATATCTGGAGAAAGTGAGAGTAGAAATCCTACTTATCCCCCACAGCCAAGTCACATTTCAGAAGTAATTGCTAGGGTTTCTATCTGATAATATGTGCCAATTTTATAATGATCATATGTGAAGAATAGCTTTCAAGATATAAAACATTAGTAGAAATAGGGGTTTTTTTGAGGATATTTTGAGACTTATTTCTGATCCCAATGTAACATGATGCTTACCAAAAGCTTTTTGTCCAAAAATTATGGCAGTATTTACTTATTTTGGGGGGTTTTTTTGAAAAAAAAAGACTGTTCCAACTACTTATTAACACAGGAAAAAATAACACCTTCCTAAACCTTTCTCACATTCCCTTTTTTCTGGTTGTCACTTCTCCCAGTTAAGAGCCCCAAACAAAAATGTGATATGCAAAAGTGAATCCTGTTTGATTGTAAAAGTCTTACAGAAAGTGTCTGCCAGCCTCAGCTGTAAGGGGTACTCAGCTTCTGGAAGTAGCATACAAGAAATAGGAGACAATTCATATAGCTGCAGGTTCAACAAAAGACTGCAAAAAAAGATAGAAAAGTGTCCTTTGATGTCTAGTGATACCTCTGTTTAAATGAAAACACTTTTAGTAAAAAAATATTCTGTAGAAAATGACATTTTGAACCTCTGCCATGAAGTTAGGAAGATATGTAGAGTCTTTACTTTCTGTTATCAGGTACATGAATAAAACATTTTTCTTCAGACAATTTTCAGAATATCACATTTATTGATGATAAAGGCTCATCATCATTTATTCCTGTAGTATTTATTTATTGGTTTTTTTGTATTTTTATCTAGAACTAGAAATAGAGTTGCACATACAAGTAGTTATAAAAAATTTCTCCAAACTCTACATTCTCTTTTATACTCAGATTTCTTCAAAATTCGTATGATGTGTATGGGCATGGAAAGAACTCTGTCTCACTGTCCTTTGCAAACACAATATTCTTATTTCTAATGTAGGTGTTCATTATGGCTGTAACTATATACTCAGAAACAGATGAACTGTGGGGGTTATTTTCAGTCCATAACAATTTCTCACTGGCATTTCTTTCTCCTCAAACATTTTCCTGGCAGTGCCACCATCACAGTTTCTTGGTACAGCCATGCCCTGAGGTGGGCTGGTTGGAGCCAGCTGGAACCCTGTGTGTCTGGCACAGGGCAGCCCCAGCCATTCCCCACAGAGGCCACTGCTGAAGGCTCTGTGCTACCAACACCTGGGCACCTACACCCAGAACTAGCACACAGCATAGACACAGATGAACAAACCTGCCATGCCTGAGAATCTGCCAAAAGAGGAACAGTGTCCATAAGGAGGCAGAAATGGGTTTCATGCAATTACAGATTCTTTCATGGCTTTAAAACCTCACATAAATCAGAAATATATGCAATTAAACTTGAAGGATAAACACCATTTTGAATATTATGTAGATAAGGTAACTGGCAACAGAAAGGCACTTAAAATGTGGAACAAAAAATACATTCTGATATGATATTGCTTCTTGATTTTTCTTATTTAGTGTCATTTGAGACAGTTACTTGAGGTGAGAATTACAACTTAAAAATACAACTATGAATGTGCAAAAGTCTCTTATTATATATTGTTACCTAATATTTCATAAGTTCCATGTTGTATTTGAAGAATAAAAATCAACAGCTTAGAACAGGATGTAACATTCTAAGCTTGTTTTATGATGGTTTGTCCAGTTCTGAAGTGTAGATTGCCAAATTAGTTTTTCTTTAATAGAAATGTCCCTGCAACTTCTATTTTCTTTACATTTATCGTCGGGGGTTTTTTGTTATAGAACAGAGGTGGTCTCTCAAGTTGCTTTGAGTAGTGCACTTAGTTGTTGGAAGTATGTTTGTTTCCTTAGTACTGAGTTATGTGTGTAGAATACGTTCCATCAGCTATATATAATTTACAGAAGAATACATATATATGTTCAAAACTGGCCTTTTAAAGTCACCTTTATTCAGAAATGTTAGCATTTCAGAGGTTGATACAGCAAGCATTTCTTATAAAAATGATGGGGTTTGTTTTATCAGCAAGCCATGTTAAACATCACCTTTTATAAATGTTGAAATGGATCAAAGTAGTCGACATCTGACCTTTCAAGAGATTGTTTAAACTTACAAAACTGCATAGGAAATTACATGCTGGAAGAAATAAATAGAAGTTTCAGGACTGTCACCTGAATGGAATGAATAGTGCCATATAAACTGTTCTGAGTTGTATTCATCTAGTCAAATGTGGAGAGCTTGATTCACATTTCTACAGCTGAGTTAATCCTGTAGACTTCCTGCATAATGAATGGAGAATATTAGGTGACACTTACACTGCTCCTTAATCTAACTCCTGACTCCCTGGTCAGTTATACCAGAGTGATTCATTTCATGGCCTGTCTTTCAGGCCAGACCCTCTAAAGCTGGCTGGTGGCATCCACACTTTCCGGGCTGTAATTCAGCTCTGGATTCAAGGCACATAGGTTTATGTGTCTAAACAAACAGGGTCAATGCAGCTGCCATCAACCAGACAGCTTGTGCCATTTGGGATTTCTCTTGATGTCCAGCTACCAACCTGGGCACAGGTCTTCTTTTGGTCCTCCACTAGATCTATTACCCTTGTACATAACTTGAACACCAGTGGGAGATCTATGTCTACTCTGAGCAGCAACTGAAGACCAGGCAAGATCCTGAAGGGAGTATCACATGACCCTAGCTTCCCACATAGGGGCAACAATGAAATTAGGCCTTATGTCCAGAAATATATGGGACTATTATAAACCTTGCACCATATTTTCCAAATCTAAGTAAAACCCTTGGATTCCATAGAATATCTTAAATGACATTAGGTGCATATGTTAAACAAGTGAATCTCATACTGAATCTCCACCGACACTAAAGAGATAACATGACTTTTAGGTAGAAACCTACATTAGACACCTATATTTTCTGTATTTATAGATTATTTCTATGCATATATTCTAAATATGGACATTCAAGTAAGATTAATGTAATTCTGTCTGTGTGCTTATTGCATTTATAGCTTTCACATTTATTAACACCCTTATCTGATGACACTGTCGTTATATTCCCTAAATATTTGCAAAGGGTTGAAAGAAAGAATGAAATAATATTTTCATGATCCATCTGCTCACTATGCATCAAGATTTAAACTGATGCATCCATGAAACACAATTCTAGCCAGAAAAAAACAATACTGAAAAACTGTGGTCCCAGAGTAAGAAAAAACCACTGGAAATCCTTCATAAGTAACAACTTCTATCAGTACAGTAAAGGCTTAACTGCTTAATATTTTAAAAGTCATTGGAGGAGAATAGCCGGCAACTCCTGTAGCAATTCACACAAGAGTGTTTTTAAAAACTGATTACACTGAGTTGTCCAGTTGTTTGTTGGATCCTAATTGTTAGTGATTCTAATCACAGAATCACAGAATCACAGAATCACAGGATCACAGAATATGTTGAGTTGGGAGGAACCCAAAAGGATCATTGAGTCCAGCTCCTGGTCCTGTACAGCACCATCCCCAAGAGTCCCATCATGTGCCTGAGAGCATTGTCCAAATGCTTCTTGACCTCTGTCAGCTTGGTGCTGTGATCACTTCCCTGGGGAGCCTGTTCCAGTGCCAAAACACACTCTGGCTGAAGAACTTTTTCTAATATCCAACCTAAACTTCCCCTGACAGAGCTTCAGGCCATTCCCTCAGATCCTGTCACTGGTCACCTGAGAGAAGAGATCAGTGTCTGCCCCTCCTCTTCCTCTCACAAGGAAGCTGTAGACTGCAATGAGGTCTTCCCTCAGTCTCCTCTTCTCCAGGCTGAACAGACCCAGTGTCCTCAGCTGCTCCTCATACAGCTTCCCCTCAAGGCCCTTCACCATCTTTGTTGTCCTCATTTGGACTCTCCCTAATAGTTTAATATCTTTCTTATGTTGTGGCACCCAAAACTGCATACAGCACTTGACAAGAGTCTGCACCACTGCAGAGTAGAGCAGGGCAAGCACCTCCCTTCTTGACAATGAAAAAGCATATGACATGAACATACACTTTTATTAAAACTTATCACATAATTTACAAGGCACTATCAGCTTTGTCCTGTAACTGCTATCTCTTTAACTCCTCTGTGGGACTCTTTGTTTGCTCCAGTATTAAAACCCTCAGACCAAGGCTCTCACTGACACTCATTTAAATATCTATTATTGATACTATGCTATTGCAAAGCCCAAAGCATATACAGCTACATGCACAACACACACATAAGCACATACACAGTCTGTACAAATTATTATTGCTAGTGGGCTATTGCACAGCCCAAAGCAAGAAGAAATGTTTATATGGTACTTAATTAAACAGCAAACTGACTCTATTTCAACCTCATCTCTAAAAAGACTGAGTAGAAGGGGTTATTTCTGAGATATGACTGACTGATACTCATCTACCTTCTTACAATATTTGAGGTAGGTGTAAATTTACACACAGAAGTTCTAGGTGCCTGTTCATGTGGTACTTTAAGCAATGGCAATACACAACTAGATAAGTGAACCTCCAAGAACAGTTAAGTCTTCAGCATCAAAAGACCATGAAATAAGTATTTGTTTTACAAGTTCTTTTTGAAAAGTGTTATCTAAAAGTCAGAGAAAAAGCTGATGATAGTGATGAAAGGGGGGATAATGATGAAAGCTATGCTCCACTGAATAAGAAAATTTGAAAGAGCTCAGTGGTATATAAAATGAAGAATGATATTCCTGGACCCTTTCAGGGAAAAAAAAAAAAAAAAAAAGATTTTGAAGTTTTGAAAGTGATCTCTGCTTTCTGTTTATCTTCAGAGAGACCTAGTATTCTGTTTGGCTCATTATAGAGGAACAAATTCCTTCAGTTAGATCAGAAGACCCAGTCTTCCTGCTGACTACTTTGGTGACTTCAAGCAAGTCACTCAAATGTGTTTGTTTGGTTTCTTTAACCTGTATTTAATCATCTCACCAAAATGTACTTCATATTTTGCACAAAGTTGGTGTATGGTGACTGTATTAAGGAAAATGTCAGTGTTTGTACTTATAAAGAACACACAGAAATAGAAGGTGTATAGATATAAAAAAGATATTTCTAAGATATAGGATCTAAAGGTTTAAGGCTTTTGGCAGCAGATAATATTCATCTGGTTTTTATATTCACCCTGGACTTTTCTAGAGAAAAATAATGAATTTCAAACCTCTCTCTGCTTGAAAATGGAAAAAAAAGGGATGAAAAGTGAGGATGAAATTGAAGTCACAACTGGACATGCACACAGAATGAAACTCATATGCTTGAGTAGAAAAACCTGTGAACACAGCAAAGGATGTTGATTGACTGACTCTTTTGATCATTCAAATATGTAAGCAAATGACTTTTCCTTTCCTTCATATTTGACATAAGAAAATGCTGTGCTTGTGAGTAAATACATTCATTTTAATTCATATGAAGGGTAAATATTACCTGGCAAGCTATCAGGACTTAAAATTATTTTTCTTAGTCTTGTGTACATACTGATTTTTAAGTACAATTCTTTAATCTCAGTTTGAAGATCCTCAGAAATAAGAAACATTTAAGCAAGATCTTAAGGCTATATCTATCCTAGTAGTGCTAGTCTGCACTAGAAGTGCTCTGAACTGTTCCTGGGCACTGAAGGCAGATCCATGATCCAGCCTGTTTCTATGCTAGCAAAGTGCCCCAGGCTCCCAAACACTACATACTGGGCAAGTACAACTTCAGAGATGAACTGTGTCCAGGAAATACTAGGGCAAGGGCTACTTGAAATAGGTCCAATCTGTGCCAGGGAATATGCAGAAACTTTGGGTAAACACAGCCCAGCATATGCTGAATTTAATACTACATATTCACATGTTCTGGTTTTGTCAGTTAGGTTTGTGTCTGAATTACCAATGAAATCTTGCAAGTAGATGCACAACTGATATATTTCTATTTCCCACTCATGCTATAAAAAATCATAAGACCAAAATACTTAAACCTCTACTTTCAAATATGACCAATATGAAGGATAACTAGAGAATATAACCCTGAAGCTGGATTCTAGAATTCATTCAATTTTCATGCCAATAGCAGGTTTTGTCTTCTGACAAACCAGTTCATTGGGATTCCATTTCTCTCTACAGTAGACAGAAATATTGACAAAGGATTGGAAGATACAATAGCAGGACATGAAAGTGACTTCCCTAAAACAAAGACAAAAGGAAATAGGGCAGATTAGAATCAGAACCAAAAATCCTGCCTGATGAAGTCTTTAATCAGTATCAAAATTTTCAGACTCTTATTAAAGGGACGGAGTATGAACGAAAACAACATATGCCTGAATTAGATCTTTATTGTCGCTGTTGAGGTGGACGACGCAGACCAACCCCAGGAATACGTTCAAGAAGAAAGCTGTTTATTCAGGACTCCAGAGACATTTTTTAGATTTCGCTATGCTTTTCATGTTACTCAACTATTGGCTGCTTAACTACTACAATAGATTCATTTGCCGTAATTTAGCTACAATACACTATTATTAGTAACAAAAGCATCCTAAGCATTCTAAGCATTTAGAAAACACCAGCTGCAGCTCTGCTGTTTTGGTTTCTTGCTTCTGTTGACACTTAGTTTCTCATGGGTACAAACGAATTGTGCTAAGATCAGTGTTGGAGCCAGACAGGCTTGCTGACCTGCTGTTAATTCCCACACTTTAACGGCATTTATAGAGGTCCATGAACTAGGTAACATGAAAGATAAGAAATATTCAATGTTACCTTTTGTGTCATAGTTTAAAAATTAATATTCCATGTATAACTACAGTGTACTTTCCTATGAGATTTTTAACTTTATCATTTCATTCCCATTGTCAAACGTAAACTGCCAGCAACACCTACAAAGTCTTACAGACTCAAATTAACCACTACAGAAAACAATTTTTATAGTTAGTGTATGAGAGATTTTTTAGTAATTGTGTTCACCACAGGAAAAATGAAGAAGCAAAGCTGAAACTCTTATTTAAAATGAAGTAAATGGGGCAAGATATGTCTGGCCCTTTAGAAAGGAATTACTCATGGGTTGATTTTAGAAAATATGATGCTTTCATTCATTATTTTTAACACATTAAACAGGAAAAATCAATTTTTTTAACAGCTTCCCTTAAAAAAAAAAAGAAATGTACAAACTTGGGAAGATCAGACAAGCTAGTTGGGTCCATTTTCTGGATAACTCATCAGCAGTCATCCCAGTATGTGAAGAAATTTACAAGCAGTCTTTTCTACGTTCCTATAGCAGGCCTTACTTGGTTTAGTTTGGAGTTCATCTGAGAAGATACTGCTTATATTAGTCTCACTATATCATAAAAGTGGACTGCCCCAATTTTCGTGAACAAACACAGGTCACTATTACAGTTAAACAGAAGTTATGATTACAAGTTGAAAAGGCATGTTCAGGTCTAATAAGAAAAGAGATAAAATGCAATACTCCACAGTTTCCTGTTGTTGTGGATTACCCTTGGCAGGCAACTAAGCTTCACACAACTACTTACTCCTCTGCAGCAGAACCTGGGAGATAATCACAAGGTAAAAGTGCAAAAAAAAAAAAAGTGGGTTGTGGTAAAGATGGTTTAATAGCAAGAGCAGCATATACAAGCAATGCAATAAAAGTAATTGATTCACTACTTTACCACTTCCAGGAAAGCAGGGCTCCATCATGTAACAGTTACTTGGAAAGACAAATTCCCCACCCTTTCCTCCTTCTTTCTCAATCTTTTTTTACTGAGCATCCTGGAGTATGACATGGGTCATTCATTTGGTCAGTTGGGGTCAGCTGTCCTTGCTTTGTTTCCTGACAAATTCCTACCATCATAAAGTCACAGAAAAGTTTGGATAGAAAGGGACCTTTTAACATAACCTAGACCAATCCTGTTCCCATGGCCAGGGACATCTTTCACTGGATCAGGTTGCTCATCACCCATCCAAACTGACTGGGATCACTTCCAAAGATGGGACAGCCATAACTTCTCTGGGCAACCTGTTCAGGGTCTCACCACTCCCACTGAAAACAAAACTCTTCCTTATGTCCAATCTAAACCCACCCTCTTTCACTTTCCCTGTTGTACTGTCTCTTGTCATTTCCAANGGTCAGCTGTCCTTGCTTTGTTTCCTGACAAATTCCTACCATCATAAAGTCACAGAAAAGTTTGGATAGAAAGGGACCTTTTAACATAACCTAGACCAATCCTGTTCACATGGCCAGGGACATCTTTCACTGGATCAGGTTGCTCATCACCCATCCAAACTGACTGGGATCACTTCCAAAGATGGGACAGCCATAACTTCTCTGGGCAACCTGTTCGGGGTCTCACTACTCCCACTGAAAAAAAAATCTTCCTTATGTCCAATCTAAACCCACCCTCTTTCACTTTCCCTGTTGTACTGTCTCTTGTCATTTCCAAGCCTTGGTTAAAAGCCTCTGTCTGTGTGCATCCCCAGGCTCCTCAGTCTCCAAGCAGTATGAGAAGCAGAGAAGGCTTGGTGTTATGTAAGCACTGTTCAGCAAGAACTAAAATATCTCTGTTCTACCAACACCATCTTGGTCACAAATGCAACTACAATGAAAAAACTTNCAGCCATAACTTCTCTGGGCAACCTGTTCGGGGTCTCACTACTCCCACTGAAAAAAAAATCTTCCTTATGTCCAATCTAAATCCACCCTCTTTCACTTTCCCTGTTGTACCGTCTCTTGTCGTTTCCAAGCCTTGGTTAAAAGCCTCTGTGTGCATTGCCAGGCTCCTCAGTCTCCAAGCAGTATGAGAAGCAGAGAAGGCTTGGTGTTATGTAAGCACTGTTCAGCAAGAACTAAAATATCTCTGTTCTACCAACACCATCTTGGTCACAAATGCAACTACAATGAAAAAACTTAACTATCTGAGCCAAAACCAGTACAACATTAATTTACGCTGCAGTCCTTCATACTAAGCGATGAAAGTGTCAAAGAATACCTGGTATAAAGAAGAGAGGAAATAACTGAACACCACACTAAGATTCACATTATTTATGATGGTGATAGAGAACCATATTAAGCCAAAGTTTATTCTAGGGTATTAATGATAATGAACAAATAGTTCTCTAAAATTGTGGAAAAATACGTATATGCCAAGTATTGGACAAGTACTGTGTATAATATAATGATGGAGTAGAACCTATTATATTTGGGGTTTTTTAATTGTTAATTTAAGCTTTAGCTGTTGCAATTAAATTGTTTAAAGTTTTGTTGCTGGTCAAAATTACTAAGCAACTATAAGTTTAACAACTTAGATAAAATTATTCTTGTACCACTTTTTATTATTCTATGTGTAGATGATTACCCAGCAACTATTTCACACAGTGAGGTTTACTTGGAAAGCATGAAAATAGCACCTGGAAAATAAAATTCTATTTAAAATCCTACATAGAAAAGTAGGATAAATGTTAATTGACTGATCTTTTGATTACATAGGTATTAAAAAGCAGTATTCTTCAGTTGACTAGAAGTTTTTCCTATTATCTCACTTATACTGCAGTTCTCACAAAGACTTCCCTGTAACTGTTTTTCTTTCCAATTACTTGGTCACACATTGCATGCTGATGCATGAGAAGACCATTTTATTTAATGAACAATAACACAAATTCCTTAGTGCAGTGTGAGAAGAAACAATTTTCAGGAAGAAGATAAAATAAAGAGTGGGAAAACTACTTCAGAAAACAAATGTAGTTATTACTTACTCTTAAATAAAACAGCCTGTTAAGTGAAATGTCAGAGGGAGGGCTAGCAGTGTACTACTTCCATCTTATCAGATACTGGGTAAACAAAGGTTCCTGACAGAAAGGAAGAGGCTTCATCTGTGTTGTCATGTTAATTCAAGAAGACTGCATGTTGACACGTGTGTGGGCCTGAGTTAGGTCCACATATCTGGCTTTCTTCATACAGAAACTTGCTTTAAAGAAGGATGTCTACCACCAAACCTTGCTAATGCTCTGTGGCAATGTTTCAATTACTGCAGGAGCAGCATCTGAGCGTTACACTCAGAATCATGTTACAGGTGAAAACAACACACCATATGTTGAAAGTTAAACTTTGAATACTGGACCAGTTAATGTTTTACCAATCCAAATTATCTAAAGAACACAAAGTAACAATAATAATACACACTTGTGCACACTTCCACATGCTGATACATTATGAGTATCTATCACTTCAATGCTGAGATCAGACTTCCACCGCCTACTGGGGGATGGGGAAAGAAAGGTCTTGCTTTCATAGTTGACTTTATTTCTCACTACCCTAATCTATTTTAGTTAGGAATGATGCAAATTAATTTTCCTCAAGTGAAGTCTGTATTGCCCATGACAATACCTGATAAGCAATCTGTATTTATCTCAACCCGTGAGCTATTTTCTCCCCCCCGAAGAAGGGCTGAGTGAGCAGCTGGGTGGGAGTTTGGCTCTTAGCCCATCAAAACCTACTTCCCATGTGCACTCTTCTGAGTATCTACACCTTTGTTCTGGTGCTGAAATAACCCTTCCACACTCCTTCTAGGTCTAAAGGTTGTCAATCATTCCCCCAGTTGCTGGACTGCAGGGTTTGACCATAGTTCACCAGTGCTTCAGGCCTCAGGCCAGAAAGAACAGGATGTCCATGGCAAGTGTAGCCTTCTTGTCACAGGAACCTACTCATGGCTCTGGGAATGTGCTTCTCCTCCGTTCCTCCCTCCTCTCCTCCTCCCTGACACATCTCTACTGGGGCCCTGCAGGTTAGAATGGCAAGGGCTGCTGCTCCACCTCCTTATACAAAGGTCTGTAGCTCCCACGTCTGCCCAAGCTTTGTCAGGCTGTTGCATTCACACAGCCAGCTGTGCTCCCCAAGTCAATACCTGCTTCCACCAGGAGGACAAGAGTTGCAGCAGGGAGGGAACAGGGCCAGAAGACAGGTGTGTTACTCATATGACTCTCAAATGCTCCAGATAGAAACAACTGAGAGTGATTCTTCAAATCAAACCTTTTCTGAAAACATCTGTTATGACTTAGTATCTATACATCTATGAAAATATCAGGGAATTAGACATATATATGATAAGATTATTTAGAAGATTTCTAAAGAAGGTCAGTCTCATAAAACTTGACTGATACTAGCATCACACTGTTTATTGTTATTCTTGTATGTTATCAGTCATTATGTTATCTGTGCATGTTATCAGTGCATTTTCAAAGCAGCCAGTTCCTAAGAATCATGTCCTGCTTTACACGTGAGTGTGCAACAGCATAGCTGCAGCTACTGATGGTCAGCCACCAAGGCTGAGCTGGCCAGCCTGGAGAGCTCCTCATTGAGACAGATTAGGATTGAGGCTGAAGAATTTCAGTACTTGACCCTGTGTCAAAATATGATGCCTTCCGACCAGGTTCTCTGTGACTCTCCATGTATGGAGGGTGAAATGTTTAATATCAGTTTTACTTATTTGAAGATTACTGATATTTCACAGGATTACGAATTTTGCCAGTTATACAATGTTTGTATACAAGTTATACAAAATTCCTGAAAACACAATACAAATTTAAGTGGCACTTAGCGAAGTACAGCAAGTACAATGCATAGTTCAATAACAATTCCAATGTGATTCTGTTGCAGTCTGGTTATGGCCTGCACCCTCCCTGAAGACAGCTTTGTTTGTAGAAAGAATCAGGAACAATATTTTTGGTAGATATTCATGGATGTTTTATTTCTCTGACCGCATGGCAGCCAGGAGAGACATCAACCAGCACGTGGCAGCCAGGTCAGGCACGAACTCTGCCCCAACTCTACCCCGAAGACCCAGGAATCATGGGACAACCACAGTTTTCGGGGCGGAGAAAACACCTATAACCAATAAGGAACAGGATAACACCAGGGAGCTTGGAAACCCCGTGTAACCATGCTTCAGCTTCCATGCCCATCCCCGGGGGTGGGGGGAGGGGTGACCTCCACACCTCACCCTTTTGTTTTAAGTAAGAAGGTTTCTCTCAAGGGCTAAAGCACACCATTTGAAACAACTGCATATACACACAATAACAAAAACCATTTCCAAAAAGAGTTCAGGAGAGAGATGAAGGCTTTCTGAGCACAGTTGGTGAAGAAACTGAGGCAGGACAGGGTCTCTTTCATCTACACCTGTTGGAACTTTAAAACTAAGACAGTTACCTTTTTCCCTCCCCCTTTTTCATCCCCCCATAGGCAGAGGGCAATTCTAGGGAAAGGAATTGGGGAAAACAAGGTTTTTTGAGTGAAACCATGGATGAAAAAATGGGTTAGGGATTTGTAGGGACAGAAACTGGGAATGATAGGATGTAGGGTAGAAGGAAAAGTTTGGATGAAGATAGGGAGAGTATTGGCAACGTGATTCCCCTTCCTGGTGTCTATAAAATGCTCACCACCACTTTATTCATGTCCCAGATCACCAGGAAGGAATATATGGACTGAAGCCAGCTCAAGGCCATTGGTGTCTTTGAAATACTTTTGCTAGTTGTCTAGTTTTTGTCATGTCTGTTGGGCTGAGCCCTATGTTTACTTCTCCTATTCCAGTCAGATAGGCTCAGGGAAACCTTTACACCACCAGCTGATCCACTCAGCTGTTGATAGTGGTTTTCAAATCTTTTGCTCTTATCCCATGCTTAAAATGCGCATCATGACAAGAGATGTCTGGTACCAAGGTTTTACACAGCTTACAGCACCCCTCCAGGAAGGGCAATTTTCTGTTTTATGTTGGCATGAATTTTTTTTTAATATGGGTTTATTCATTTTCCATAGATAGGAAAAAAAACGGGCATATAATTACACCTGCAATAACTATTAACATAATTTTGAACACTTTAAATCTTATTTTTTAAAAGATACATTTCAGTGAGAAGAAGCTATTTAAAAAGTTAGAAAAAATTATTTTGAAAGTATTCCAAATAACTAGTTGACTAGCTAGCTATTTCTCCTACTGTTTCCTGTGAACTGGAATGGTGTTAATGGCTTCAGATACTTTCTTAGGAATTTCTTTGTTCAAAGTAGACTAATCATTTCAAGAATGTTACTTCACTTTCAGGCTATGAAGAGAATACTGCAACAGAGCTTTAAAACAGGTACTTGAGATGTCTTCCTTTTCAAGCATTCTCTCAAGGTGCGTTGGTAAGCATCTTTTCTGGAGATATTGAGGTTTATTTATGCTTGTTTATCCAGCAGTTCCAAACCATGTAAATAATGCAGGAATGTAACACAATGGAACTAAACACAGGAAACAAGTAGAAAGCTTTGAGTATTGCTATAGACCATATTTAGCTTATTCTCAGGAGCTTTGAAAACATGTTATCTAAAAAGTAAAATCTTTATGTGATTTGTGATTTATGAGATTTTTGTGTGATACCTCATTTTATTGCAATGAATTTTTAAACACATATATGCTGTGGTAAGGAAGAATGTGCAGATACTTTACAAAACAGCAAGTTTTTATATATAAAACTGGGGAAAAAAACAAAAAAGGAAATTATACTTTTTTTTATCAGATGCAATACTACAAGAGGTTTTGTTGATCTCCATCTGGTTTTTTTTTCAATAGTTACATTCCAAAAGATAGGAAATCTAATTTAAATTCATGCAGACTGAAAAACCTGAAATCTTTCCTAATGTCTGATCTTGATATATGCACCAGCAGCAACCCAGTTTTGATTATACCCCATTCAGACAGAGAATTGGCAGAATTGGCAGACAGAAGGAAGAGAGCTTCCTCTCTCTTTTTCATTTGTGTGGTTGCTTTTATATGTGATGGTACAACTCTTGCACAAAGATGGAATAATCTTAAATTAAGAAAACTTCCTTTTTAGGGTCTGTAATTTATGGCATGCATCAATTTAAAGCTACCAAATCTAAAGCAGAAAAAGAAAGGAAAAGAAAAAACTAAGGGGAAACCTCTCTCCAGTGCCGAGGTCAGAAGAGCAATTGGGTCACCAGAGAAGCATCCCTTGAGCATCTTCTACAACACACCAAGTAGTGGTGACAGTGAAGATGATAATGATTGATGATTTTCATCTTTTCTCCCTAGTACAATTACCCTTTTCAGCGAGACTACCTCAAGATCCCCAGTGGTAGATTCTGTTTATGACAGTGCTGGTGAGAGGAGATTAATTAGATGTGGGTGTTGCATGCTAATTAATTGTTAAGCTTTGTGCATGTATACTAATTTGGTTAATATATATCAAATATGAAAACTACTATTATCTTGTTATCTACTATTTATTTTCTGTAATATCATTGTTTAGACTAAGAGCTGTAAGGTGGATGATGGAGATCTTTACAAATGTCACTTGAGGTCTTTCTGTGGGTAGCCATATTGACCTGTAGGTATTCTGGATTTGTCTTCTGGAAAATCAGTGTTAGCTAAGATAAACTCATTACCAACTTTCATTAGTCAAAGAGAAAAAAAAACCTTTTTCAGGAGACAACACAGTAGATATCTATGCTTATAAGCCAAGAACATTTTCTTCCTGCTTATTGCACTCCACTGATTAAAGATGGAAAGTTAAGGAGTGATTTGGTTTTAAATACTGTTTGTTAGTTTCACTTTTGGCATTATGGGGTATCCTGTCTGGTCTCAGGGTGGTTTCCTGCAGAAGTATCTGCTAGCATCACACAGAGGTCTCAAATAATCTGCTATTTCAGAACTTCAGCTTTCTAAAAAAGACAGTTAAGTTTGGTCTGCAGTTTTCATGGCTGGAGATATAATGTGGCTGCAAAATTACCATTCATATATTATAATAGCTTGTACTGAATACTTCTAATGAGAAAAACCTGCTGTTATTTACAAAACTAATTCAAACTGGCACCATCACACTGATGGAAAACTGCTGAAGGTCAACTAGCAAAGTTATGTGAAATTGCAGTGGCCAAGGAGGTGTAGCCAGGATTTGGGTTAGACCTAGTTCTATTTCTGTTTCGGATAGAGAAACAAATGACACATTAATTAAATTTTCAGATAATATGAAATTGGAATGTATTGCAAATACAATTGTGGGTAAAGAAATAATCTAGCAAGACCAAAAGAAGTTTGAATTATTGGCTAGAAATAAAATGATATTTAGTCTTGGGAAATATGCAAGCTGTACATCTGGGGAATAATAATTCAGAAAGACAATTTGAGGGAGGGAGGGAAGAAATTTTTTTCTAGGAGTGAAAATAATAGCAAAACTCATGTGAATCTGAAGATACTGTAACAATCAAAAAAAAATGCAACACTAAAATGCAGAAATAGGATGTTGGAAAGTAAACTCAGATACTCCTTGCTTTTTGGTATTAGAAATTAGGTTTAGAACACTGAGGAGACCGTGACACGTTATAATGAAGAGTAGCTTGACAAACTGTAAATGTTTAGAAATTCAAATAAACCAAATTCATGATTTGGAAGAATTAATGAGAATATTAAATAATAAAAAGTCTGCATACTATATATTAGTTACAGGAAATTGCTAATGAGAACAGCAATTTGAAATATTGGAAGGGTACAAATACTGAAGACACAGAGATGTAAAAAGAAAAATTAGGTGACATTTACTCAAAGAGAAATCAAGCTTTTAAGGTAACCATCACATTGAAGATATATGTGTCTTGTTTTTAATTTTTCATGTTTAGAGATACTTGCATAAATGGTTGTGTTGGTTTTAGCTTGGATAGGGTTAATTTTCTTCATAGTAGCTGATAGGGTGCTGTGTTTTAAATTTGTGCTGAAAACAGTGTTGATAACAGAGGGATGTTTTAGTTACTGCTAAGCAGTGCTTACACAGCTTTTCTGATTCTCACACCACCTCCCCAGCCAGTTGATGCAGGGTGCACAAAAATCTGGGACAATACACAGCCAGGAGAGCTGACCCCAAATGACCAAATGAATATTCCATACCATATGATAGCATGCGCAGCATATAAAGCAGGTGGAAGAAGAAGGAAAGAGGAGATGTTCAGAATGTTGACATGTGTCTTCCCAAGTCACCCTAACTCACAATGGAGCCCTGCTTTGCTGGGGATGGCTGAACACCTGCCTGCCCATGGGAAGTGGTAGTTGAATTCTTTGGTCTGCTTTGCTTGTGTGTGTGGCTTTTGCTTTATTTAACAAGTTGTCATTATCATAACCCAAAAGTTTCCTCACTTTTACTCTTCCAATTCCCTCCCCCATTGCAATGAGGGCAATTGAGCAAATGGCTGTGTGATGCTTAGTTACCAGCTGGCATTACACAACAACAACGGTTCCTCTGGTTAATGGTGCATTCACACAATAGTTAACGCTTAGTATTGAACAAAATTTAGGAAATTTTTTTCTAGAGTTTCTTCAGAACTGGATTCTCCCATCTAAAGGTGAATAAGTAGAGAAAGACATTGGTATATGTACCATTTGGGGATGGATGGTTTAGACATTGTGGCCATGGCAAGTGTAAGAAAGAAAGCAATTTTGAATTACATTTCTTTAGGATCTTTCCTCTTCCTACTCAGTTATTCTGACCTCTGGCTAGAAGTCTCTGTACCAGGAAACTTTGGAAGGCTGAGGCTACACTGTGACCAATGTTTGGAATATCTTTATTCTGCCACTCCTGCTTTTGAGCATCTGGGCTCTGTCTGTTCAGCTCAGTCATTTGATGGAACAGCATCAGTCCCCAAATATGTGTATATGTAACGGGGCTGGCAGTCCTCTCTCTAGAGGCCTCCTCCTGTACTGCCTCTACACTGATATATTTCATTGTGTGATGAATGCGAAATATTAGGACTTTCCTTACATTTTATTGTAGTTTTTTATAAGTAATTGTTTTAGTACCAATCTGTAATTTTCAGTCGATTATGTCTTTGTTTCAGTTCTTTGTTCAGAACTAACAAGTTTCTGCAAGGTAGATTCAGAAAGAAAGGGGGAAAAATCACTGTCCTCTCCCATTTTTTTTAACTCCCATTTCCTTAAAGTCTTCAATTATGTAGACTCTGCATGTGTTATGATCCAGTTTAAACCCAGAAGAGCAAAGAAAACTAAGTCTCTGTGCATAAACTGGAGGAAATTTTGAAAGGTTCAAAATATTCCCAAAAATGAGATTAATACCAAACAAGGTTAGATGTTGGTGCCAAAAAATTGATGTATTTCTATTTAATAATAAAAGAAACAAAGAGAAAGAAAGATGAAAGTAGAGAAAAGTTTAGAAAAAAAGCCAAGGTTACTTTAAAAGGCATAGAGTAGGTCACCACCACACTGTGCTACCTTTGGTGAGGCCAAGATGGGGTGGGGCGAGCGGAACAGTTTTTACCTTCCTTTTTCCCCCCGCTGTTTGAAGCATCCTATCTGCCTTCTCCGGTCTCTGGAGCACTTTGGCTGGGATATGGTGGCCTGTCCTCTGAGATGCAGGAGTAGTTCGCTGCAGCCGAACCTCAGTCCACTCACAGTGCTCGCACCACAGGCCGCAGGAGTGGGGTGGGGGTTCCATGACTCACCCGTGACTTCGGTCCAGGGGTGCAGGATCAGGGGGGTTCTCCTCAGGCAGGCGGAGTCGGCTCCCGGAGGCCTCAGGATGTCTCAAAGCAGGCGATGGTGGGGGGAAGGGGGGAAGTTAAAGGCAAAGGTCAGGGATTCTGTCCCTCGCTTTTCCCTCTGCGGCTTGCACCAGTTTCACCTTCATTTTTATGGGCCTCAAGGCGGGCTACCCGCAGTCCATGACAAGGCATTTTTGAAGGTTTTCGGGTCTTGAGCAGTCATAATGATGAAGCACTTTTTGAAGTCTTTCTCTTATTATTAGGCTCTTACAGCATGTATTCCGTAAGTGTGGTTTTCCTGAAAGGACAGTTGGGGTGTCCCTAAGGGGTTCTCATTTATGTGACCCATGTGTAGCTATCCAGGTTGTCTCAGAAGACAGACAAGAGAAAACCCATTCAGTGAAACTGCAGAACTAGGAGACAGGAAACAGAAAGTGGGGTGTTTATTCAAGATCTGAAGGAGAAATGCTGTACAATTAAAAAAAGCTATTGCATCAGAACAGTTACTTTAATCCTTTAATCCACTTCCAGCAGATGAAGGGAAGTGATTTGTTTCTTCTCTTTGATGCCTGAAGACTGCATGTGTAGAACTGTGTCCATTTGGGACTCCACAATACAAAAAGACACAATCAGGAGTTAGTATTGCAGAAGCCCATCTGTACAGTGGCTGCACCACAGGATTTACAAGGAGAGGATGAGAGGACCAGGTTTGTTCAGTCTTGAAAAGTGGAGGATACCATGGGGATCTTACTGATACCTACAAGCTTCTACAAGAGGTTGTTAAAACAAAACGAACAAAAACAGAGCAGGAATTTTCCAAGGAAGACAGTGGATGAAAAATTAGGTTGAAAAAGAACAGTGGGAAAAAATTGAAATGGGAAATTCTAACCTGGTATAAGGAAAAGATCTTTCATTGTGTGAGTGATTGAATTCAGGAAAAGTCTTCTTGGTGATATTCTTGAAGATATTCAGAACCAGACTGGCCATGATTCTGAGTAGCTGCATAGTGTAAGACCTTGGACTGTGTGACTTCTGAAGGTCCTTTTCAACTTGCATGCTTCTGTGCTTCTATTAAAGGATGAGCCTTTATGCAGATACAGAGAAAATTTGAAGGGAGGAAAATAGGTTTACATGTTCAGATGAGATTAGAGGAATACAGTACAAGCAAGTGTGTACAAAGGATTAATTCTTCCAGAGCGACTGAACTATGTCTAAATGTAGATATTACTATTTCCATTTTCAGTACTTAATTTAAAGTATATCAATCCCTGCTTGTATTGTATCACAGTACCATATTGATTGGCAGATTGTGGATAAATCTTTTATCATCTGAGTTCTCTCATCATAGTGACCTTGTCAAATAATAACCCTCTCATGGAGGAAAACTGTAGTAACTGACCTTACTCTCCAATATCATATGGGGAGAAAGGATCATGAGAAGGAAGTAAATAGAGTTTACTTCAAATCTAGTTTTGCAAAATAAAAAAATAGCTAAATCCATAATATAGGTGTGTGTCGAATTTTGGCTTGAGTTCTAGGGAGTGTATATTCTTAGCATGTAACTACTAAGTCTGTAACTCACTTGGGGCTTAGCTTACCTTCTAGAACAACTTTTTACCTATACCATTAATATATCACAAATTCACTTCTCTCTTTCCTAAATGCATTTCCATATCTGATAGGGATATATTTTTTTATTTCTCATCACAGCAAATTCTATTGTTTAATGTAAGGCAATTGTTTCCAGTGGTCTGCAATGTATATTTTTAAACTTGAAATGGCAGGTTTTCAACGTCATTATCTATTTGGACACCATGTATGTGGGCTATGAAGATATTAAAGTGAAAATTTGACAATGACATGAAAAAAAATCTTTTTTTTTTAACAAAGAAGCACATCTTCATAGTTAGATTTAATATGAATTTTGAAGCTTCAATCCAACTTTAGAAAAAATGAACCTTTAAGTTTCTGGTTTTTTATGGTTTTCACAAAAGACAATGAAAGGGGGACAAGCCTATAATCTTTATCCTTCATTATAGACAAACAGCAGTCTGTAAACTGACCTTGCAATGACCCTGCATTCAGCAAAATAGCATGCTGACTACTCAAGAATAAGTTTATGAAAGGACTTTTGTCGCCCTGGTTTTTTGTAAGCCTTCTGTTTTTAACCTTGGAGTCAGATTCTTTTCACACAGATTTAGGTAAATAATAGCCAATATTTACTTAACAGTATTTTCTGTTTTTCATTCCTTTTGTGATATGACAACTTTAATGAGCACCTTTCTTCTCCAGTGGATTTGAGAAGGAAGTGACATGCTCTCCAATCCCTTGTGCAGTTGGGACGTGTATAAGAATGAGATAATGTAAATAAATCAATTCCATTTTCCTCCTTTCTGCTGAACCTGGCAGGTGTGAAAGCGTCGTTATTGTGTCTCCCCGGACACAGACTTTGTCTTGTCTAGATTCAGTGGAGTATTTGCTGAACACCACAAACTTCATTTGTTAGTTCTACATCACAAAATAGATACCTACAAATCAGAGGAAATCTTTGAAATAAAATCTGTAAACAGCAGGCCTTTGAACTGGAAGATACAAAGTTTAATTGTTGTGCTACTTTTGCCCTCCTGACTGATCTCCCCATATACAGGAACTGGGAGTCATTGTTAATACCTTCCCTTTGTGGCTGTTTCCAAAGGCTGTTTACTTGATTATTCAAAACCTATCTTTTAAGCTGTTTTTTTAAATGTCTGTCTTAATACATAAATACGATAATGAATTGAACCAACATTTTTGCAATCTAATAATCCAAATTCCACTGAATATATCATTTCCATTCTGCCTATGATGGACTTCCATGCCAGCTGATTTACTAAGCACTGCAAGTATTGTAAAAGTAATGTCATTTTCTTCACATTCCACCATTATAGGGACAAAAGAATCTGATGAAATAGAAGATTTATTGGTAAAATAATCTATAAAACATACTGTATGTGCATCCTCCACACAAAATTAAATACTCTGAAGAAAAAACAAACCAGAATATTTGTAATTGAAGAATAAATAATTTGAAAAAAATAGTTTTAACTAGTTTGTCATATCCACATTCAAATAATGCCACCAAAACTTTAAAATTTAACTAAAACTAAATTTAGCTAAAACTGACTGGATTATTAGACCAACAGTAAAATTCAAAGCTTAATAAACAACCACCTCACTAATGAAATGTAAAGAAGACACTTAATTAGATCATTTATAACTCATTAAGTAGCAAACTGCTATACCCCCTGTTGATTACTGCTAGGGATGAAAAGAGATGAAACAGCAGAACTGTTGTTTCAGATGTTAAACTTTGTTTACATCTTCCAAGCAGCTAGTCTACATGTGTCCATTTATTTCAGTAGTATCACTTTTTCTGCTGAAGCCTAATTAACAGGTCCTTGGAATATGAGAGCTCAATACCTACAGAGTGTGCTGTTTTATTTTCTCAGTTTGCAATTTAATTGCAATTCAAGTTAAAAAATGTACAGAAAACTTTGCTATGTGCATGTAAGAGCAAAAGGTATTTGCTTGTCTGCAACAGGACTCTCTTCATTTGGAAAAGTGGCTTAATCAGACAACATTCAATGAAGGCGATGCTGCTTTTTCTGAATTTGTGAGTACCAACAAACAAGTGTGAAGAAAAGTAACTTCTACCTACTATACTTTGAACAGCAGAGCTTGTCAGTAAGTAGGTTTTCCAAGTGGACATGTGAACAAGAGGCCATAAATTATCACATGGTACTGTCAGGTCTTCTCTTTCTAACATCCTTTAAGTTGTAACTGTCTTTCAAATAGAAATGACAGTAAGTTAACTACACCTTAGTGGAAGGACATAAGCATGTATATTTCCAGTCTATAAGTTTTTGGAATTCAGATAATATCTCTTAGAATTAATATAGGTGATCATCTTAGGTGATACCTCATCAAAATATTACACATTTGGCTCAGATATGTGTGTCATTGCAATTTGTATGATTACCCCATTATGTCAATTAAGAAGTTTTTGTGACTCTGAAGATCTGCAGACATACAATCACCGTTAAAAGAGATGTCTAAGGGTTTTTCATACTATGAGCTTGATCCAGAATGGAAAATTAAATACCTGTCTCTAAAATATTCTTTACTTTAGTGACTGTCATATTGCCAATAAATGAATATATTTAGCCTCCTTTGAGACTAAGAAATTCCCATTTCCTGGTTAAATGTTAGAGCTAGGGACCTCCAACACTAATTCTGAAATTAGCTGTGGTACATGGAATCTTGGAAGGTCTTTAAGGGGATTTTAAATCACTTTAGCTTACATAGATCAATACTAATGTCCTAGGACAGATGTTCCTAAGAAATCCTCTGCAATTAGACACCCAGGGAATCTCAGACTACAAAGGAAATAATTAAATATTTTTTGAATGCCAGTGAGCTTAACCAGTCGTGGAAAAAACACAGACAAGATTGCTGTCTTGGTCTTAGTTTGATTTTAAACTCCTAACTCACAACATCAACCATGTGTTACTGAAAAAATGGCACTCCTTCTCATAAGGAAAAGGATCCGAAGCAGGAAGACCTGGATTTTGGCTCTCCCACAAGTCTGGGATAAGGGCAAGTGTATCTACCTTTCTCTAGAATAAATTACTTTAATTTTACCTCCACTATAAATTAATAAAACATAAATATTTTGATTTTAAAATGTATTCTTGTGCAATATAATGACTTGTAATTTGGACTTGCTTCAACATCATGTATTCAGAATGTCATCACAGTAAATAGCATGCATAACAGTACAAATAATCATATGCTTAAGCAGTAGTTCTGAAAAAGATTCTACATGGTATTCACTTTCACCTTATTGTTCTACCAAACTCATGCTCGTTTTTTGTGTGTATTCTGGCTGCTGGAGAAACACTGTTTCAGTTTTGAGTAATGCCTTGGGTTTTAGGGTTTTTTATGTTGTAGCTAATTTGTGCTTTTTTGATTCTAAAAAAAATAAAAATAGCTTTATAAATTTTCAAGTTTGAAGAAAGAAAAAAAGAAAAAAAATACATTCTTAACAATGCTGGTGGTTTTTTGTTTGTTTGTTTCTTTGCTTTCTTACCTGAACTGGTTTTATCTGGGATAGAGTTAGTTTCTTTCACAGCACCTTGTATGTGTCCATGCTCTGCATTGGTGCTGAGAAGTGTGTTAGTAACACAGGGGTGATTGAGTTACTTCTGAGCAGTGCTTACAAAGAATCAAGGCCTTTTCTCCAACAGGTAGGCTGGAGGTGCAGGGGACGGGGATGCAGCCGGAACAGCTGACCACAACTGACCCAAGGTATGTTCCATACCATAGTGTCACCCTCAGTATATAAATCTGTGGGAAGGAAAACAAAAGGAAGGACATTCAGAGTGATGGCATTTGTCTTCCCAAAAAACCATTACATGTGACGGAGCCCTGCTCTCCTGGAGATGGCTGAACACCTGCCTACCCACGGGAAGTGGTGAATTAATTCCTTGTTTTGCTTTGCTTGTGTTCACAGCTATTGCTTTTCCTGTTAAAATGTCTTTAACTCAATCCATGAGTTTTCTCACTTTTACTCTTCTGATTCTCTTCCTTATTGCAGCAGGGCAGGAAGTGGCTCAGCAGGTGTGTGGTGCTCAGCTGCCTAACAGGGTTAAACCACAACAGAAAATTTGTTTGGTTTATTTTTCTACTGGAGTCTTTCTGTCTTATATTCTGCTATCAAAATCTGCTTAAAACTAACAAGCGAATTTAAGCCACATTGTGTAGACGACACAAATCTGGCTTTAGCTAATCAAACCACAGAATAACGTAAATCACCTTGAAAGAGCCGAAGAAAACTTGCTTACTAATCAGCATGATGAGAAGTTACATCTTCTACTGACTAATACAATGTAGCATCCATTGAAAGAGTAATTAAGTTTTATGTCCGACTTTACGACTTGAATAGCTAAAAAAGAAAAAAACCCCCATAATTGTGTATTTTAAAAGTTATCATCTTTAAAGGTTGTGATAAAACCCACAAAAACAAGAATGTGGAATTGAGTTAAAATCTGTTTTGACCTCTACAGTGTAAATTTTGTTCTCTGCAGTGTAACCAGTAAAACGTATTTTTATTGGAAAAATAAGCATTGTAAGTTGGAATAGACAACAGTAATATTCATTAAGTTTTATGTGACCTAAGGTAAGTCACTAAAAACAGGGTGATTTTTCATGTCCTAGATAGCATATGAGTCATGATATTTTGAGAGAGAGAAGAAATGAGAATTTTAGTTTCTACTTTAACAATATAAAAGAAATCAGATTATGTATCTGAATATCTTATTTTGAAGAGAAAAGTCTTAAAGCAGGACAAAAAATTAATCCTAAATACTCATAAATCTTTAAATGACACTGCATTATAGTAGTTCTATGCATTTTATTATTGACCTACCGGGAAATTTGAAGTCTAGTGTAGGCCTTTGAGACCTCAAGTACTTAGGGCTGGCAAAAGATAAAAACACTTTCGAATTTGATAATGTTTGAATAGGTCTAAAAGGAAGAACCCTTCTTCTCTCTCTTATTAGATGACCTTTAAATTTACTTTTTAAAAGTATCTATTTCATCCTGCACTGAACAGTATATTAACACAAACTTTGAATGATCAAAGTTATATTTTACTATGTAATTTAGTTATAGCTAGAGGGTGAATGAACTGTGATGAAGGTTAGAATATCCATTATTCTAATGTTCCTTGGAGAGAAAAGAGGGGGAAAGTGGCCAAAGAAAGACCTAATTTATCACCTTAAAATTCTAACTTCACTGAGATATTGATTGCAATGTTTCTCTAAAGAACAGGATAAACGGTGTAAGAGACATGAAATATTTGAATATTAGAGGAGATATCCTTTGCTTGCATGAGAAATGTGTAGTTTCCTTATATAACTGTGCTTGCACTGACATTGTACTGTGAAATCTAAGTCTTCTAATAATAATTTTTAGGGAAAATTCACCATTTCTCTTTGGAGAATAATTTAATATATTGCCTTAATCTTTCCTCCTAATGCCATACTCTGCCTCTAAAAGTTTATATCTATAGGCGTTCTATGTTTGAAGGAAGGTCTTTATAGCTCAAATGCAATCAACTTTCTAATGAGTCTAGTATATATTTTTGTTTCAATCAGAAGATTGGTAAGAGAAGATTTTGGAATAGATAAAATCTGATACGTCAAAGTATTATAGGTACCAATGAAATTACTAATTTTAAACCATTGTTTAAAATGTTGTGTATTTTCAAGATTACTGTGATCTTAAGAATTTTTTGAAGTTGTTAAGTAAAAGAATACAAAATGAAGTTTTACTTCCTTAGTACAAACAAATGAATGGCTGGTATCTCTTATTGTAGGATTAGAAGTTATAGAGGTACACTCTGTAAGCAGATACACTTATGAATAACTATAATAAAAATGATTTTTTTTAGGTACTAGCAAAAAGTAAAAATCGCAGAGAAAGGACAGCTATGAAGTTAATACTCTAATATTTAGGGTTTGGTAGCTTGCAGTATATACTTGTCACAGTCTTTTAAAACTGGTCAAAGTCATAACTCAGGGATTTTGATCAAGGATGTTTCTGTGTTTAGAGTTATTAGAGGAAGATATATCATGCCGGATTCAGCAGCCCATGAGAGCTGAGGCTGCTGTTACTTTATGTCCCCAGGTCCAGCCAGCGGTGAGCCTGAAGGTGTATTACCAGCATGTACATGCAGAATTAATGCCTATGTGACATATATACATAGAATATTGTATACTTAAAAACATGTATACATTGCTCATCACGTGAGTCACAGGCAGATGCCCAGAGTACTTACCTGGGAAAGAGTAAGAAATGAGACATCATCTGGAATTCCAGGCCCAGCTTCTGAGGTCTCCAGTACAAGTAGTATGCAGACATGCTAATAACAAGTTTAGCAAAGGACCATGGGGATGATTAAGGAATTGGAGCATTTGTCATATGAGGAATATCTGAGACAACTGTAATTGCTCAGCCTGGAAAAAAAAATGTTCAGGAAGATCTTACCAATGTGTATAATATCTGGGGTGTGTGTGTAAGCAAGAAGCACCAGGGCTCTTTGGGTTCCTTCCCATCTTAATGATTCCATGTTTAAGTGATTTTATTAATTATTCATTTCAGAATGGATAATATATTTCACATCACCATTTTCAGAACATGTAATTCCAGTATCTAGTCAATTTTTTTCCCCCAGAAAAATTCAGTCTTCCACAGGGAACTTAGCTTGTAAATCTTCTAAGTGTATATAAGATACGTCTGCATATTTATACAGTCACAGATAAATTTTTAAATACATACACACAATTGTCCTTAACCATATTAAAAAATAATTAAATTTTTAGGAGGTGTTACACAGAGGTAGGAGAGAGATGTTGAAGTGTTTAAGCGAACATTGCTATTTCAATTGAGCAACCAATGGCTCCTGCTCAAAATATTTCTCTTTCCGCATGTATAAACAGTTATGAAAGTCTTCAGTTACTTGACGAGATTCAATCTGAAACCTACATTTAGAGGTCAAGGTCTGCTTCAAGCCAGTTATCTTAACTTCTCTAACAATTAGTAGAGACTAAGTTGAGATGTAGTGTCCCATAAATAAGTTTCTGGTCATTTTTTTCCCTATTCTTAATGTGTCCCTCCTGATCTCCAGCAGTCAGTTCAGAAAGCTTTGTATTCTCCACAGCTTCTGTTTTTAAACTATTAGATATACTGAACAATAATAAAATAATTATCAAGCTTTATTTTTTTTAATTAAATCAAAATTAAATAACAACATTATAAGTTTTATTAGGCAGTCTTCCTTCTTGGAAGGAGAAGAGGAAAAGCCTAATATGAATAAAGCTGGTAAGGTATTTGAACATGTTAGCAATCAAGTTAATCCTGTGTGTTACACAGTAATACTAACAAATGACAAAGCTAAATTTGTTAACTAGGAGAAACTAATTTAATTAAGAGAAAAAGTATAATAGATAATCTATTTTGTATTTTGAGAGAAGGAAGACATGTTATACAAAGGGATGATTAAGTATTTTCCCCTGTATCAGCAGCTAAAAATATTATATTATTAGCCAAATCAGTTTCTTGAAAACTTGGATCCTGCAAGCTGTACTTTACAAATCTTTACGGTTAATAACTAATTACACACTATAGAAATTCCCTTTTTAAAAAAATGGGCATGTTTGGTGGTATGCTAATATTCCAAAAGAGAAACAAGATGAATTAGAGGTGTTTTTTTAATTTTCTATATCCTCCTGGAAATAGACCAAAAGAGAAGATGATTTAATAGAATACACAGCACTAAATGAATATTTAAGTCTTTGTAGAACTAGTGTAATGATACCTTGGGGGTAATAGCACTTATAAGCATCTAGGGAAAAGAAAATAGCTCAATTTTTACTACATACATTTGCTTGGATGTTCTGATAATAAGTTTTCATGAACATGGTAATTTAAGACTGCCCAGTTACAGTTTCAAAAGACTATTCTGAAGGTAAGAATACAGCCATTTCTCTTATTTAGTTCGTTTAAGTTATCAGCAAAAAGGAGTTTTAATTTGAAATGGCACAGCACTAACTATTTTATTGCATTTTTTGTCCTTACATGGATACGATTAAGTTCATCTGTCTCTACTTGTGCTGCAGTTTACTTCATTGTCAATTGGCATTGCTAGGATTTTAATGGTTTCCTGTGGACCCAGAAGATATGCTGTAGATTTTTACACACTATTAACTTAATTACACATCTACCTCAATTTGCTTTACTTGCTATATTTTTAATTTTTTATGACTTTGTTGTTTGCTCAGGTTATTCTAATCATACCTTGAATAGCTCTTTGAAGTCTTTTATCTGTTTTTGATGATTCAGTTTGGAGGAATAATTAGTGGCTTTTACCTTCCTCAAGAGCCAGAAGGCCCTGAATGATCACTGGAAAGGAACGTACTATTTACAAACATGACATTAGACATTTGTTGTCCTGTTTTGTGCTAAGCCTTCTGTTTTAACCTTGGAGTCAAAGAATTTTCACACAGTTTCATGTAAATAATGGCCAATGTTTATTTAACCATCTTTTCTGTTTTTCATTCCTTTCGTGGTAAGAGAAAGTTTGATGAGCATCCTTTTTCTCCAGTGGGATTGAGGAGGAAGTGACATGTCCTCCAATCCCTTGTGGAATTGAGAATCCTATAAAGCATGATAAGTGTAAATAAACTTTCTTTTTTCCCTCCTTTCTGCTGAACCACTAGGTGTGAGAGTGTTCTTTATTGTGCTTTCACCGGCACAGACATCAGCTGAGATAATATATCTTTTGATAACCAAGAGCAGTAAAATCATGGAATCACAGAGGTGTTGAAATTAGAATGGGCCATTTTTGATTATCTACGCTTGTTCAAGCAGGGTCAGGCAAATATGGTTGTTTATGGTTTTGTCCAGTCAGGTTTTGAATATCTCCAGGGGTATCTCTTCTGGGCCACCTGTTGAGGTTTGTAGTTTCTGGCGATGGTCTGGTAGACGCAGACCTTCCTAGAGAGCTCTG